>OZ024825.1:1857500-2104355 GCA_964016985.1 Anodontia alba | reverse complement strand
GACAACTGACCCCCCCCCCCTCACACACACACACACACACACACACACACACACGCCCCTCTACACCTCTCCCTGCCCCCTTCACCCCCCTTCCTCCCCCCCCCCCCCCCTCAAAAAAAAAAAAAAAAAAAAAAAAAAAAAAACATACAGCAAACACTTTTACCTTTACAAGGCATTTATTTTTTGCTAATATTTCTGAATATGTACACTCACAAATTCAAAGTATTTGCAAATATTGTGTCTCACACCAAAGTCACCAACAGATGACTTTTTTACAAAATAAATAAATAAATAAATAAACAAATAAATAAATACATAAAAATAAAAGAACATGCAAAAATAATATCATTTACAGGACACCTATTATTGTTTTCACTTATTGTATTGATGGGTCCGAGAGGATAGTAAAAGAGCTTTCGAGGGAGAGTATTGCCACCGCATCAAAATACGCAAAATACTTGTCATCTTAGATTTGAAGACAGGCTCTGTATTCTTCATCCATGGCTGAAGGCCTGAGATCAATATTACTCAGTTTATTCCGGTTATGTGCGGGGAGGGATGGGGGCGACAAACGCCGAGTAAGCACATTTTATTTCTGTATATGCAATCGTGGAATGTCGGAATACCTAAATGACGGAACCATAAACAAGCCAAATCATGTATAACCACGTTTTTTAGGCGTGTGTATAATTAACTTCATACAAGTATTATGTATTACATTGTATTATGTACTGAACCAATGTGTTTAGGTATTTCTAAGATTATAGAATCCGTAGAAAAACCGACCGATTGAAAGGCTGACTTTCGAAGAGTGTCGTATAATCACCTTGTGAATCCGTCTGTCCGTCCGTGGCCAGTTAGCGAAAATGGCTATAGCGCTTTTAAAACCGTTAGGAATATTTTGAAAATTTTGGCATATTGATAGTTACCGGCAAGCCAAACGCTTGCCAAATGCCACTTTCCTTTGACTAAGGCAACGCCAAAGCAATAAATAAATAAATAGTAATAGTAAAATAAAATTTAAAAAAAATAAATAAAATAAAATAAAAATGTAAAAATATGGAAATCGCCGTAGGTCTTCAGCTATATGGGATATTTTGATAACTTTTGTGTACACATAAATTTTGACAAGATCCATACGAAAGAATTGCCAAATGCCACTTTTCCTTGACAGAGGCCAAATTATGACAGTTAGCGAAAATACTTATAACTCTTGAAATCTTAGATATGGTTGTTAGTTTTTCGCACACAGATTGATACCGACAAGACCTAGCCAATGGGCTTGCCAAATACCAATTTTCACCAGCCGAGGCAACACCGAGGCCAAAATATGGAATCTTCAACAATATGGAATATTTTGATAATATATATATATATATATATATATATATATATATATATATATATATATATATATATATATATATATATATATATATATATATATATATATATATATATATATATATATATATATATTATCAAAATATTATATATATGATACGTTTAAGAGTTTAAAACTTTTCGGAGATAAGATATTTGCTTCGAAGGTGAATTAATCATTGTTGAGTCTATATGCTTTGACCATTTATCATCGTATTCTAAAAGGATCCATATATTTTAATATATATTTCAGTTACCATAGCAGAGGATATAGCCAGTATCGTCAAGATGCGCCTAAATTTTTATCTGACTAACAAATGAAAACCACGGTGCATTGTGTGTGTGTGTGTGTGTGTGTGTGTGTGTAAATAATATTGCACAAACTTGCACAAACCAACAGCTGTTTTGTTCAAATCTATGCATGGTAACAATGTCGCTGTGTTAACAATGTATAGGCCTCGTCATATGCGAAAACGTGTCTGCGGGCATATGCGGATAGCAAATGACCAGATCAGCCTCAGCATCCGCGTTGCTGCCTAGACCCTTCACTGTCTGCCAAAAGAATCACTGGATACTACAGAATGTATGAATGGAGAGCAAAGGCCTGCATGATATTTTGCGTTCGCACAAGATTAGCTAAATATGCGCATTTTGCACATGTTCGAAGGCACTTCGCATGACGAGGCCCATATGATACTTTATAGGTTTTACACTGCTGTCTGCAGTCCATGTAATACTGATTTTCATGTTTCAGTTTATAAGACAAGGTTACATGCCTGTCTGGCATTGGTGATCATGATATTGTGTCTGCTTTTGGTTCCGTAAAACTTACCTTGCATCACGAAAACATACCTATATAATTTTGACCCCCTTAAACCCCACTTTTATATAGTAAAACTGGGGTTTACAGGGGTATACATTATTTATCTTATTTCTGCTCAAAAACATAGATCATGGGTACTCGTTAGAACCGCCTCATCGAGGCGGTTCTAACGAGTACCCACAATCTATGTTTTAAGCAGAAATATGAAAAATATCGGAGTTTTTTATCTGAAAATTTTCAATTTTTGGAGAGGAAATGTTCTATATATTTGAATAGGCGTGTTTTCGTAATGGCACAAGCAGAAACCCCGCCAAGTACGCTTGTTCAGGTAAAGCTAACTGGGAAAAGCTCAAGTCCCTTATGAGAAACTACCAAGAAGCCTTCCTGTTGGACTGCAATGGTAAGACCGTGGAAGAGCTATGGTTGTCATTTACTCACTCACTATAAACTCACTCACTCTCCTAGACGCCGTACCAAAAAAGGTAAGAGAAAAGTCCAGGGAGTGCCACAATCACAAACTGCAGCCCTTCCCAAACCCCAAGAGGAAGAGGAAACCGACAAATCTAAACAAGCACAAACCGAACAAACGTACGAAAAGCACTAAGATTAGCTCTCTCTTCCCCAAGCGAGGTAATCGCAATACTAAAAGGACTGAAAAACACTTTAACAAAATGACACATGGAAAGACATAAAACAAATCGCCTCTTAGAATAAACACAAACCAAGCTATTAGCTTCTAAAAGGCGCATCTTGACGATACTGACTATATCCTCTGGCGGGGTGGCCTGACTGGTAACATGCCGGTTAAAACTTGTATGGGTGCCCGTGCCAATGTTTATTTAGTCTGTTTTAAAGGACTCACGGAGGGTGCATTAACTATGTTATCCGGAAGATCATTCCATAAGTTGACAACTCTGTTACTAAAAGCTTTTGCGCGAATGTTTAGTCCAACTTAGAGAAATTTGAAATGAATCTGTACCCACTAAACTAATAAAGGGTAAAACTTCACTCCCATGTACCACACAGGAAATAAAACGTCTGATCAGAAAGCGCAACAAACTCTATTTCGTATACAAAGTCTTGGGACCCTGACAAGAAGAAAAGCTTTCAGTCTCTACGCGAACTGATCAAGCGTAAAATCAAAGATTCGTATCATGCATATCTGGAGAATCTTTTAGGGCTTGGTGATGGGGAGGTTTGTAACAATAAAAGCGTTTTTTTTTTTTTTTCTTTTCTAAAGAACTCAAAGCAGGACCAACACAGTACCCCACCACTCAAGGATGGTGATAAGGTAATCACGGACACGGTAGGCAAATCCAACACACATAACAATTCCAGTCCGTTTTCACAGTCAGGTGAAAGTTCAGGATAATGTTGACTTTGGGAGGATGGACCCCATTACCATACCACCAGAATATCAAATTACATTACCTGTTTTGTCCGACATATGTGGTTCGTCTGTCATTACTGACAATGACCAATCCTAATCAACTGTGTGATGTGTTATTGTTTGTGTGTTCTAAGATGGCTGATGTTTCCAATCTTAGCTCTAAACTGCCTGTTGCAGATAGAACAAGAGAGGTCTGAGGAAGAAAGCTCTGTTGGTGATGCCTTAGTTCTGGCTTGCACGTTTTCTGCTCGGCTTCGCTGATTCTTTTTGCTTCGTATTCACCGACTCCCCTTCTTATGAGGCCTCACCACTTTGTTCGATCCTGTGCAATCTGTCCCATGACTCTGTTGGTATGTTTTAGTCTTTAAAGGAGCCTTTGGGGGTGTCCTTGTATCGTTTCTTCTGACCACCATGGGAGCGTTTTCCAACTTGAAGTTCTCCACAGAGGATTTTCTTTGGCAAACGTTCATCAGGCATTCTGGTAATATGGCCTGTCCATCTTAACTGTGCCAATTTCAGAAGAGTATGTATACTCTGCATCCCTGCCCTTTTGAGGACTTCTGTGTCTGGAATCCTGTCTTGCCACTTGATCTTTAGAAGTTTTCTAAGACAGCTTGTATGGAAGTGGTTCAGTCTTTTGGCATGCCGTTGGTAAACTGTCCAAGTTTCGCATGCGTATAATAGTGTTGGCAGCACCACCGATCTGTATACTTTCAGCTTTGTGTCAAGTCTGATTCTACTTGGGTCCCAAATACTCCACGTAGCCGGCCAAATGCTGAACTAGCTTTGGCAATCCTAGCATTGACTTCATCATCAATGTGCATAACTCTAGACAATGTGATTCCAATGTAGGTGAACTTGTCTACCACTTGCAGTCGTTGACTTTTACTGGATGGTAGGCTCCTTGTAAGGATTTCCAGGTGCTGGCTGATATACTACCTCAGTCTTTTTGATGCTGATTGTGAGATCATAGCTGTCACATGAATCAGAAACTTGATCCACAACTTTTTTTCATTTGCTCTTCTGTTGGAGCACTCTTTGCCATGTCATCAGCAAAGAGGAACTCATCTAGCACCTCTGTCTGCACCTTGGATTTAGCTTGCAACCTTCTTAGGTTGAAAAGTTTCCAATCAAAGCGATACCTAATAGGTATACCATTGTCACCATCCTGGAAAGCATCTGTAAGCATGGCAGAAAACAGCATGCTGAACAGTGTTGAAGCTAATACACAGCCTTGCTTAACTCCATTTGTCACAGGGAATGGATCAGAAAACTCGCCATCATTTTGGACCCTTGCAAGCATACCATCATGGAATGCCGCACCATTGCCATATTGTCCGTCATAGACATATCTGTAAATGGCATACTCAAGCTATTGAACAACCTGAAACCAGGTAAGACAGCAGGTCCAGACAAGCTCAAACCATTGTTGCCGAATGAGCTCCGTGTGGAAATTGCCCCAATCATCAAGGTAATATTAAAAAAAAAAAAAAAAAAAAAAAAAAAAAAAACCCTTGAGACAGGATAAATCCCGACTGAATGGTGCAGAGCTAATGTCACTCCAATTTTCAAAAAGGAGATAAATCACTTACCGCAAACTACCGTCTGAGTTCCCTTACCTGCATTTTTGTAAGTTCCTCGAGCATATCCTTGCCTCTAACATTGTTAATCACTTAGAGGAGCAAGAAGTCCTTTATAATCTCCAGCATCGTCAGGCAGGGTTGATCATGTGAGACCCAGCTTGTCATGCTTGTGGAGGACCTTGCAAGAAAGACAAGTAAGGGTAAGCAAACTGACCTGATTTTGTTAGACTTTTCGAAAGCATTCGATAAAATCAGTCACTCAAAACTGATTTAGAAATTGCATAACTACGGAATACGAGGCATTGTGCTTGGCTGGATTCGCGCCTTCCTTGGTGATCGTTCTCAAAGGGTTGTTTTTGAGGGTGAGGAATCTGGGTCGGTCCTATAACATCAGGCGTCCCACAGGGATCTTCATCCTCATCTACATCAACGACCTGCCTGATGACATTGCATCACAAGTCCACCTTTTTGCTGATGATACCAAAGAGGGCGCTCTTACGATATGATAGTCGTAACAAAGGATTGAAGCGCAGCTTAAAAAATTTCCCACCTATCGTGGGATTTGAACCCGGTCCTCCTGTCTAAAAATCCAATACTCTAACCACTGAGCCAAAGAGTCGACTCCCTGACGCAGTTGTCAGAGATTGAATATATACTTAGAAGCTATGCGTAAGATAATCGAAGGTATGAGTGCTCGTTCGTAACACTCCCCCTTTTCAAGGAAGTCATCATTTATGATGACGTGAAGCCATTTTCGGCGTATTAAGTCTTACGACATGAAAATCGTAAGAAAGGAATAAAGCATAGCTGAAAAAACTTCCCGCCTATCGTGGGATTTGAACCCGGTCCTCCTGTCTAAAAATCCAATACTCTAACCACTGAGCCAAAGAGTCGACTCCCTGACGCAGTTGTCAGAGATCGAATATATACTTAGAAGCTATGCGTAATCTGCCAAGGCAGATAATCGAAGGTAGGAGTGCTCGTTCGTAACAGGCGCGAATGACGGTCAGGCCCTACAACAGAACCTTGACAAACTGGCTGTGTGGGATGCTAGGAGGGATATGGAATTTAATCCTTCCAAATGTCAGGTGGTGCAGGTGACTGGGTCAAGAAGCCAGTCCAGTTCAATTACACTCCATGGTCATGTTCTCGAGACAGTCACCTGTGCCAAATACCTGGGGGACGGGGGGGGGGGGGGTTGGGGGAGGCGGGGGGGGGGGGCGTTGACGTTTCTAGCGGTCTCACATAGACAGGATTACTGGTTATGCCAATAAAACTTTGGGCTTTCTAAAACGCAATATCAAAACAGAGATGCCAAGGATAAGGTAAACAGCTTACAACACCCTCGTCGGACCACAGCTGGAGTATGCTTCAGCTGTGTGGGATCCCTATACCAAGGACAAAGTAAACCAAATCGAAATTGTGCAGCGCAGGACTGCCAGATGGACATGTTCAAACTTTGATCGGAATGCCAGTTTAACTGAGATGTTAAACAACTTGGATTGGCGTAGTTTGGTCTTTGTCTCTTTTATAAGAGTGTGTAAGGTTTAGTAGCTCTACCCCTCCCTGATTATATTCAGATGAGCACTATGGCTTCTAGATTTATAGCTCTATGACTTTTAGACAGGTGTATGCATCTATCTATCTATCTATCTATCTATCTATCTATCTATCTATCTATCTGCCGTAACACCTTAACATCCGAAGAGGACTTCAGATGGGGTTCCGGCAAGTGCTAAAGGGGGTTTAGTTGAATAAAGGGGGCGGGGCGGGGGGAAGTAGGTGAAATGAGTTTGTACAGTGCGATCAAGAGTGTTAATATAGTTTAAAGATAAAAACACTTTCTGGTATCTAAGATGTTGAACGGACTACCTGACAGACATCTGTACTAAATTGTGCCAGGGTAGGGAGGACAGGTATGTGGGCTGGTAGAGCATTCCAGTGGATGATAGTGCGGGGAAAGAATGTGAACTTGTAATAGTCTTTCAGAGTCGAGATCTGTCTGTATGCAAGAGAATGAGTTATTGTAGAAGGACGAGTGTTCCGGACCAGGTAGTCAATAGCAGGTATCGCAACAAGGTCATATGTGACCTTATATAGAAGCACCAGCCGGCTGTCGATGCGTCATTGGTCAAGGGTGCGCCAGTTGAGATCCTGAAGCAGCCCAGATAGCATGACAACGTTGGCCCAACGTTGAAATATGGTTGAAATATAGTCGGACAGTTGCCTAACCGTTGGCATCATATGTACAACGCTGCGTCAACGTTGTGCCAACGTCATAAAAATTTGACAAATTCCAGAGAAAAATAAGTCTTATGCACTAACATTGAGCCACCGTTGGCCCAACGTATGTATTTAGATGCATATTTTCCCCATGCTTTTTGTTTATGTGATAACGTTAGACCTACGTTGGCCCAAGGTTGATATGTCATGTACACTTTTCAAAAGATACACAAGCCGCGGATTCATTTAATAATGAAAATACATCATGATTAAATTTTCGAATGGATAAAAATAAATGAAAATGTTACAATATTTGTAGTTTTTACTTTAATTTTCAAAGGGAAGAAAATAGAGCCATCTTGTCTTGTTGGGAATCCTACATTCTGAATACAAATAATACAGTTTTTATATTGATAAAACATATATTTTTTTCTTGCAATGTAAAAAAAAAATATGAAAGTTGAGGTTTTCCTCTTTTATTAGTTTAATTCCCCATACAAACTATGATAAGAAATGCTTCATCAATAAATCTAATTATGATACTGTCTTTGACTATTCACCACCTGCAGGTTATAACATCAATTACAATGAAACATAATACCCCTACTGAAAGACTATTACAGAGAGTTATGTTTGTGTTAGCCTTTATCAATGTATAATTAAAACCAGGAAGATAAACACCAGAATCTGCCTTTTAGTGCCTTTATACTGTTATAGCTGGCTGTAAGACAACATCTTGTTTATGTTGCTAATATAAGCTTTATGTGTAAGTTGAACAATGATGTTTTATAAAAGTGAATGAAAATTACTATTTTTGTAAATTGAAAAAATGATAAAAAATGAAAAAATGAAGAAAAAAAAATCAACAAAATAACATTCACCTCACTTATTCATAAAGATAATTATATAAACTGACAAATAGGCTAATAAACAAATAATACTGGAGGAGAATATTACTTTTATTTTCTTTTTTTTTTTATTTTTATATTTTCAGACTGGCTCAATGACAAAAGATATTTAGCTACTCTAAGATATTTCTTCGAAACCGATGTTGATCGATATATCGCTTGACAAATTGGATGTAGGATTCTTTTCGTATACAGTATTATTCAACTTCGATCGATAAAGATATATGGAAACAGTAACCTCTTTATACCACAGTGCATTATAATACAAATTCGGATATAACACGGTTAAAAATGTATAGATTATATAGAAAAATGACATTTATAACACAAATTTGGATAGAACACAGTTCAAAAAATGTATAGATTATATAGAAAAATGACGTCATTTTTTTTTAATAAACAACCTATACATTTTTGACTGAATATAACTTATATGTTTAACTAACACAGTTTTTGTTTAAAACTCAAACAACCCTTTTATAAAGAGGTTGTTTTGTAATTAACTTTTTCTCGACTTAAAATTTTATGGCTTTATCGGTCAAAGTTGAAAAAAAAATGCGTCACAGTGTTTGATGTGGACAAAATTTTCATTATTGATACGGATAAACATTATTTTTCGTCCAAGCTGGCAACTGATATGTCAGTTTATTTTATTGTCAGCGGTGAAATCAGTGTATATCTGATGAAAATAAAAGTGGTATCAATCACTAGTGAATTGATATCGTATCATTTCACTAGTGACTGATACGATTTACATTTTCACTCCTCGCTTTGGACGACTTCGGTTTTCTTCATTGTTTCAGAAGTGGGTGTTACCTCAACTTCAGATTTTGAACACCTCTAACTTCTTTGTTTCTGAACTAAACTATCAAGTGCTGGTATGCATTTTCTTAGTTAGAATGTAAGGAACATTTTGGTATCAAAATTATTTTGATTCGCAGAAAATTTTTGTTTTTGTCTCTCCAGCGGTTCACATGTTAAGCACTGAGCGTCGACGCCATGATGTTCATGTTTTGTTTGGTGACGTTACTTATGACGTCAGAAACGCGCATTGACGTGTAAACAATAAAATAAAAAGAAAACTTACTCTTTTTCAGTGAATACCATAAAAATTTTCATCTCGTGTAATGAAAACATTTAAATTTTCACTCGTGCTTCGCACTCGTGAAAATACTGATGTTTTCATTACACTCGATGGCAATATTTACGGTATTCACAGCAATAGAATAAATATCCTCTATATAAGTTCGGCCAACGTATACGATGTACGTTGGCATAACGTTGTTTCAATGTTACCCGTCAAATATGTCCTACAGAGGCCCAACGTAGTGACTAACCAAAATACTACGTTGGCCCAACGTTGTCGTGCTATCTGTTTTAGCAGAGACGCTAAGGGATTACTATAAATGCTCCTAAATACTATAGCATCTCGGGATTACTATAAATGCTCCTTATTTTTCCTCTGGCTATAGTCCAGTGGAGTGCCCTTCCTTAGTCTGTTGTATGTCAGCTCAGCTTTGAAGCCTTCAAGGCAGAAGGCAGACTACAGCACTCACATCCTTTGATCCCTGTTTTTAACCTGCTTTTAAACATCTCAACTATTTTAACCTATCATCTTTCATCCCCTTGCACTTAAATACTTTGTCATTCTCACTATCATGCTTTGCTTTTAACTTAACAGTTTTAAACTCTTGACAAGCGCACCTGCCTAAAATGTCCGGGCGTATGGCAGTATGCAGAGAAGAAGAGCGTGTTCTCGGTTCCTTATTTCACGCGTGCAGTATAAATCACCACGTGTTGTTATTTATATCACGTGATGTAAACGTTACTGCGGATACGACGAATGAGCACCTTGCAATAGACGTGCGTGCGCATGTGAAAAAGCAAATGGCGGCCACCGTGTTGTAAAAGTAGAAGTTATAGAAAGGTGGAAGTTATAATTAAGATTTATTGTAGTCAGTTGTGGACATAAATTGGATTATCTCTTTAAGGGTAAGGTATTTTTTTTGCGCTACTATCATGTAGTAAGGATGGATAATGTCTCAATAATTAAGCTACAAAAATAAACCCTCTGTAAAAAAGTTTTACCGCAATGGTCAGGTTACAGTTTGGTAAATAAACAGGACCTGTAAAAAAGTATCTTTCACTGTCAAGGCTCAAATAAGTAGTTATTCATAATTGAGCCTTGATTACGAAAGAGACTTTTTAAATATCTAAAATTGTCTGCACGTTTTTTTGTTTTTTTTTTTTGTTTTTTTTTTTTTTTTATGAATCATCTAGGGCATGCACTGCCTGTTTTTCTGGGAAAAATAAGACAAATATTTTAATCTTAAGGCCAAATAAAAAATAAGTGCATTTCTATAAAATAGGGACAGTAGGTTGGATTTTTTTTTTCATTAAAAGTTTTTATACGTGCAAAGCAAAGCGGGCCCAAAGGGTCCGCGTGCGAAGCACGCCTATAGATAACACGTAGCATTTAAATAAAGTTCATTCAAATGTAGTTATTTACCTAAGAAACTTAAAAACTTTGGACAACATGGTACCTTTCATATGTAATACTGGATCCAGCATCAGAAACCTAATTCTGACCGACGCTCAATGAAGCCGGAACACACTTTTGCTCACAAGTATCTTCTCGACATATCAAGAGAGGATTAGAATCTATTTACTCCGCATTTAAATTAATCCAAAAAATTTTCAAAGTTCAAATTCCAAAGTCAGATGTGAAACGAAATGAAAGCTAACCGAATTTACACCGTACTGGGGAAAAAAGAAACAAAATGTGCACGAGAGTCCTGGCATTACGTAACGGGGTGTTCCCGTGACGTAGCTTTTGTTGTCCGCTAAATGTTCCTGCGGGATTTTTCTGTCGCAATAACCACATTTGTTTACACTTATTTTTTTGAGATGTAAAGCAGGTATTTATGAAACCAGCATATTGAGACAAGATTTTAAGGTAATTTAATCATTTATCTAATCCAATATGTATAAATGCTGTTCATTGCTTGAAAAAAAAAAAGGTTTTAAAAGAGGTGCTCTATAGGTTCAATTCGCTTGGCATTGGTGTGTATTTTGTTTCTTAAAAAAAAAAAAAAGAGGGAGAAAATGAGTGCAAGTCACACATTGATATGAATGAGGATTTGAATATGATATCAAATATATGGCTATTTCTATTCCTGAAGAAAGGCTTAATAAACAGTCTTTTCGCCCAGTGTAAATTGTTTTGACTAATAATTAAATTTGCGAGTGATGACGTCATAATCGTGGTGGCTGTGATAGTCAAGTCGTTGGAACTGGAAAGCGGGTGACGCGAGTTCAAACCCAGTCTATGCACTTTTAAATGTTTACTTTTAAAAAGTTTTTTTCATAAGTAAGTTTATTTCTTAAAACATATTTTTACCTAAATGAAGAAAAAAAGGAAAACCCTCTCTGCAGAAACATTTTTTTTTTTTTCCACCAGTTGAGATTATTCCCGGCAGATTATTCCAATATCAATTGCACCTACCTGTATGTACTAGTTCAGAGAGTGGGAGTCCGGTGAAGAGCATACTCCTGTGATTAGTTAACCAAATTATCCCAGTCCATAGAAATTTGATGGACCTCTTTGGCTGAAGGCAATTGCCTTGCCCTGTCTTACAAACCTTTAGTCAAGAAGTCGACAGGAAACATTAATGTCCACCTAATTTTCTGTGTTTATTTATTCATTAGGGTTACTATGCTTCTGCAAAGCAGGCAAATGACGTCGATACAACATTGCCTCAGTGTTTTGAATCTCTGAGAAAGATTTTAAAGATCAAATGACAGTTTTTACTGTTTCAACGGCATTGCTATGTATAACTATGGAGATTTTTGCCGTAAACAACATCAAATGGCCAACCCACTGCGAAAATATGCCAGCTGACAGTAAAATAGCACATTTGTCATATTCGAAAAAAAATCATTGCTCTTAAAGAAATGGTGTATTCACATCCCACAAAGGCCAGAGTGCAACATTTTGTTTAAAGGTAAAACTTTGCAAACATATTTTGAATAGGTTTTCCTTTGATTTAAAAATAGAAACTGTTGACTAAGTTTTACCTTTGAGGCTAGTATAGTAGTTTTAGGGATGTGGTATATTTGCCTTTCTACTTGACATTTTACTACCAAGGATGTGGTATATTTGGAACCCAGTTTGGTAATTTTATGGATATTTAAAATCAAATAAAAGTAGAGATATTGCAGGGAATACACTGAAGGGATATAAGATGTTCATCTGTTGACTTCCAGGGATACAGGATATTGATGACACCCTCTCCTCCTCCCCGCCCCCGCCCCCAACACACACACACACACCCCACAAACGCCACCACCACATATCCTATACAAGCCTCACCTTTTCTCATGCATGCACATGAATATGCGCTCTCTCTTTTGTCTCTCGGCCACCAGAGCTGTCTCAGCCTATCAATGTGCTGGAGTCATGCAAGCGGCCAGGAATTCCGCATGGTTCCTGGGTTATATATATGTATGAAGTCTTTAAAGGGGAACACAATATAAGTTGTAAGTATATCTTGGAGTGAAGTGCTTAACAAGCCATTTACTTTGATGCAAGAGTTTTCAAAACTGCCTAGAAATAAGCAAATTATGCTGGTTTGAATACATTTAAAATGGCTGTCAGGGATGCCCCCATATTGTAGGCTTTGTGACGTCACACACCCAAATTTAATATGCAAAACCACATTTTAAAGGGATTTTACGAATAATTTTGCTGCATATTTTAATAATCTTTTAATTATAGTGACAAGCAATCATTTCCCCCCAAAATAAACTAACTTAATGAGAATAACTACCTTTATGAAATGAATTTTAATTTTTATGGAACCTCATTAAATATTCAAAATGGCAGCGCCCATTCCTCCAATGTTAAAATATTCATTTGCCTATAACTTACATAATTTTCCACCGATTTTGATCAAATGTGTGTCAAAATTCATTGTTCGTAAAGTTCTTTACTTTAAAGCATAATACCTTTTAAGGTTGCGCTCCCCGGGGTGGCGGGGAGGGGGTGGGGGGTTGGGGAACAAGGGTTCATGCTCATTAGTCTTTTCCTTTCAGGGAACGTTGGAAAATATTTTATGAGAACTGGGTAGCAAAATAATGTTATGGAAATAGGGAACATGGTAATTTTGAAAATTACTTTTAGGGAACATGGTCGATTATTTTTAGGGAACATGTTACCTCCTGGGAGGCCTATGTAGTGGGGTTGCTTTGCACGCATCTAGGTAGTGCCTAATTTCATATTATGGGGTTAATAAGAAGCAATATGCTATTTTCTCCATTTATCGTAGGTAACTGGTCAACTTGTACCTTAGTCAACTCGTACCTATTTTTGGTGGTTTCTGGTCAACTGGTACCTTAGTCAATTTGTACCTAAGTCAACTTGTACCTACTTTTAGTTAACTCGTACCTTAGTCGTACCTTAGTCAACTCGTACCTTTTTTCAAATAATGCCTATATTGGGTTGTCGTACCTTAGTATCTAATTTCAATTACATATTACATATTAATTTGTGGAATGTGATTGTTTGATTTATTTATTTATTCATAAACCCTTAAAGCGCCAAACAAAATTTTTTGCAAATTTTGAATCTTTTATTTATTTTTTTTTTTTTCAGAGAAAATAAGTCTTGACATTATCATGTGAAGCATCTGCTAGGCAGATGGTTCACACGAAATGTCAAGACTTTATTCTATGAAAAAGAAAATAAAATTTTTTTTCTGCTGCTATTGTGATTGGCGGTTTAAGGGTTTTGCAAATCTGATATGTCGAGGTACCGATATTTCGTACTTAAGAGAGTCCCTTGAACTTCAAAATAACCAGATCTACCAGCACATAACACATTCTGCATAGCTCCAGAAAAGAGGAATACCCCGATAAATATTTTCCTTATTTCTCCAAGAAAACATATGCTGAGGATACTAATTTGAAGAGTCTCACTGATGCACTTCTAATGGTTTGCCACAACATATATTTCATGGAGAAATAACAAAATATTAAACTCATGATTGAAAAATAAATACGTCTAGAGATGTATTCATTGTTTGCCTACAGTCACTGAATACCTTGACTTTAACACTTACCACACTATGGGCAGATTCAACAGACGACAAACTGAAGTGATTCTTCTACATTTTTGAATTTATTATTCAGCATGCAAGAAGATTCTAATTTCGATTTTAAGAAAGTCTAGTGGTTCAGATATTCTTTAGATAAAAATGGTTGAACTTGTTGAACTGTTTGCAAACAGTGGAGACCCTGATCAGAAGCAGCCTTCTGCTGCATCTAATGTGGGTCTTCACTGTTTGTCATCAATCTATCTATCTGTCTATCTATCTATCTGTCCGTCCACTATCTCTTTTTTTAAGAGGTACGAGTTGACCAAACTAGGTACGAGTTGACTTGGGAGGTACAAGTTGACCAGAAAACGGGTACGAGTTGACCAAAAATAGGTACGAGTTGACTAAGGTACGAGTGGGCTGAGGTACGAGTTGACGTTACCTTTTTGGTCAACTCGTACCTCCCAAGTCAACTTGTACCTACTAAATAGTCAACTCGTACCTAGTTTGGTCAACTTGTACCACTTAAAAATGAGATAGTGGACAGACAGAGGAGTAGACAGATAAATAGATAGATATGTAGATAGATGACAAACAGTGAAAACTCACATTAGATGCCGCAGAAGGCTGCTTCTGATCAGGGTCTCCACTGTTTGCAAACAGTTCAACCAGTTCAACCATTTTTATCTAAAGAATATCTGAATCACTGTGAAGCAGATATTTTGATTCTGCTGACTGATTGCTGTATAGCCGTAGCTGCCGTGTCAGGGCCATGAATATGATCAGATTCACTATAAATCTGTCTTTTGTCCGTTTCCACCCGATCATTACAAGCCCAATTTTCACATCTCCAATATTCTCGATCACCACGTTTTCTATCCAACGTGTACCAATATCCCTGATAGCCTATAGTTTGTCTTTTCCTTTGGTACTAAGGTAAAACTCCATTTTGTTAAAACAGATGAAAACAGCTCAGATTGGTGATAATTATTTATTTCAATTCAAAGTAGTAACAACATTTTGAATACAACAATATGATTATAAGATGATACCTGTAACTGATTTTTACCATCAGTTTTAGTAATCACAGCTCACTACTGTAATGACCCTCGTCGGATATAGCTTTGGTCGCTTGGCAACAAAGCCTCACTGTCTTGCGAGATCGTAATTAGTGCAAACAACTTTCGACCATTTGTCGCACCTATGAAAAAATTGTCGACCAACTGGTTATTTCACGAAATGGACATTCGACTAACATCTGTCGACAAAGTGACCTGTCGACCAACTGTCTTTCGACGAAGTGTCGTGCACCGAAATTATTCAGTCTATAAATGGGTTACAGTTTTGCAAATTGCAAGTCTCAACAGCCCAAAGGAATTTACACTTTAAGAGTTTATGAATAAATAAATCAAACAACCACATTTCACTTCTTTATAAAGGCATATGTTGTGGGTACCCATTTGAATTGCATCAACGTCGATGCAGTTCAAATGAGTACCCACAACATAATAATTCTTCACCTTTGCGCAAAAAGTCCGTAACTCCTTATATATTTTAATGGAATTATTGACTTTTTGCGCTGAGGTGACAATATGTTTTTATGAAGTGAAAAATCGGACAAAAAACACAAGAAAAAAACATCGCATAAGCATCATTTGATAAGTCCTTTGTTGATCTTTTTTTTTTTTTTTTGTTAAGTGTACAAATTTTACCACAATTTTTCCCAGTATTTTTTGAAAAATCTAAGTGCACAGTGCGGTAATTCAGTTGAATACAGTATGTTTTTATGAAGAAATAAGAAAAAATATCAATACTTTATGGTTGAAAAAAATGTCTTGTTAAACTGGAGCGATGTCTAAATTCCTAATGAAGTTGCACGTATCTGTCTCTTTTGTTTCAGTGAAACAAGAATACCTGGTGGCAAGAGTGGATTTTGTTTCCTGGTTGAAATTGAAGAATCATTTGTGTGTGTTTAGCTGCTCCGGATTCTATTTCTGTGTACAATTAGTGTCCTAAAAATTCATTCATCAACTTTTCTGACAGAATGGCAAACTGATCAGAGTCTGCACCAGTGATTTTTTTTTATATATATACAGTTTGATTTTTTTCATGAGTACAAGAGACTCAAGTGGTTGAAATTCAATGAGTCCCATGATAACATTATTAGTCCCTAAATTATTTTACAATGTACATCAGTTGGCTTCTGTATTTTGTGAGTCCAGGGATTCACATGTGTGGTTTGTGAGTCCTAGAGAAAAATTATGAGTATATGAAGCGTGACTCGCAGGTAAAAAATCACTGCTACACTGTTTGCCATTCCACCAAGTATTTTGTGAAACAGATGCATGTAAAACAAAATTTAGTTCAGAAAAGTTTGGAATAAATTGCTTGAAATTTTAGGACATTTACTGTACAGTATGTGTGATGAAGTGAAGAGGCAATAAAACATTGTATGTAAAGCTGTATGCAGCCATGTAGGCGTCTACTACTAGAATAATGGTATTTAACAAGATTTCCAAATAGTAATGTGATCCACTGACAACTTTGATACAATCAACACAAATAACTGTCTTTTCCCATGTTTAACACAAATTTGGTTATTAATTCACCAACTATGGCTACCCGCGATTTAGAATGCCATGACTGTAAAATGTTGTTCAAGTCTCCACATCTTCTTACAAAACACAAGTCAAAATTCTGTATTGGCAGTAAAGGAGACCCTTATGACCTTCTTCTACGACGTGGATTACGAAGTGCTGACAGTCCAACAAGGCATGACTCACCGGACTTTGATAGGGTAAGTTTGGATATGTTCAGTTCAATAATGTTGATAAGAGGATGTATACTATGTCTACCCTAACTATTTACTATACTGTGTCTATCCTAACTACTTACTATACTTTATCTACCCTAACTATTTAAATGTTATAACTCAGCACTCTAGTTATGATGAGGTTTTTATAATAAAAGAAAACTATGTTCATCACTCATTGTGATTTGGAATAGGTCATGACTTGTTTTTTATTGATTTCACAGTTATAGCAAAAATTATTGGGGGAAAAAATAAAAAAAAAAAAAAAAAGGACTGGTTCCAATGTACATGTTGAATCATATAATATATTCATGCTAGAAATTTATACATGATGTAAATGCATGGAAGAGTTTTTTTTATATTAAAGTGAAAAGAAAATCACGGTGGTAGTGATAAATTGTAATCCAGTAGATGTGGAGATGAATAGAATATATCAATCATTCAGTGTATGTCATTTTAATGCACAAGTCAAGTTAGGCCAAGTAAAAAAAAAAAAAAAAATATATGTGTTTAGGGAAATCCTACCCTACCTAATTTTCCTGGTGAAACCTAGCATTTTTTCTTCCTGTTCTACTAGGATAAAATATTTATGCTAAATATTCGGGCAAATAGGTCTGAGCAAACAGTGTAGACCCAGATCAAACTGCTCCTACAGGAGCAGTTTGATCAGGATCTACACTGTTTGCCATTCTATCAGTACTTTTAGACACATCTAAGGATAGCCAAAAAGTCCAAATATATTTGATAATTATGGTAAAAAAAAAGAAAAAAGAGTCCCTACCTACCTTATCTATTTTTTCTAACATGTTACCCTAAACACACATATTTTTTTTTATTTGGCCTTAAGTCCCTTAAAGTCACTCAGGGTTTTCTCTCAGGTTTTAAAATGAGGATCCAGGGACTCCCTTATGTGGAGTTAAGAGGTCATTTAATAAGATTTAGGGGTTTGTTGTTTTCAAGAGTAACCCTTAAAGCACTAAGTGCAACTACAGCACTTAAAGCACTAAGTGCAACTACAGCAATATACTTTTAAAGCTCTAAGTGCAACTACAGCAGTACACCTTTAAAGCACTAAGTGCAACTACAGCAATATACCTTTAAAGCACTAAGTGCAACTACATCAATATACCTTTAAAGCACTAAGTGCAACTACAGCAGAGCAAGACAACACTATGAAGTTTGTTTTGTTTAAGTAAAACAGTCATTCTTAAGCTAAATAACACATAAATTCATTCTAAATTTTTGTTATAAATGACTAAATATCTTTAAAAGTTGGGAATCTCAGACTTCTGGCATTCATTTTTTGAAGTCCCAGGGCAATTTTTGGGAGTCTCTGACTCCCAGACTTCCCTTAATGCAAGCTCTGTGCTATGATTTGCTTAGTGCTTTATGGGTTAGATATTGCCTTAATTCTTGTCATTCTTGCCCTTTATATCACAAATGTGTGTAGATTAAAATACAAAGTCAATTAAATTTTGGTTTGACCATAATTGCATCACTCAAGACACTCGCCCCTCTTTTGAGGGTCCAGAACAAGGTTTTGGGGTATGGACTGCCAAAATGGGAGTCAGGGAAAACCCTGGCCACTACTGTATATACACCATGACGGGAAAAGCCTACAACATGCAGTGTTGGCCTGAAAATATTCAGTTTTAAAATACAAGCATCTTGGTGCAAATTCGTTCAAAATCTGTTAAGAAGTATTGAAGATATTGTAGTTTACATTTTTCATAAATACATGTATGAGCATGGGTGCTGCCGTTTTGAATATTTAATTAGCATTAAATATTTTAAGGACACAAATAAAAGCAACCTGTTGACTGGAATATGCTGCTTATGTTAGCTGCATGTAGTTGATAGTTTATTAGCAAATGAACACTTTGCATCCCTATGAGCATATGGAGCAGATGACAAAGTGATAATGCTTTTCTTTTTTGTTTTCCCAGAAAATAGGCTTTCACATTTCATGCAAATTGTCTCCAAAGGAAACAATTTGCATGCACCACTCTCAAAGCCTATTTGGGAGAAAAATAATAATAAAAAAATTCCCCCCCCCCCCCCCCCACGCGGGTGCTAAGGCCAAATGAAAATAAATTTGTGTGTTTAGGGCAACCCTGCTCAACCTAATTTTCTTGAAGAAACCTAGCAATTTTTTTTTCTGTTTTACTTGGATAAAATATTTATGCTAAATATTCGAACAAGTAGGTCTATGCAGACAGCGTAGACCAAGATCAAACTGCTCCTACAGGAGCAGTTTGATCAGGGTCTACACTGTTTGCCATTCTATCTGTACTTTTAGACACATCTATTTTAAGGATAGCCAAACAGACTTAGTAAAATTTTATGTGAAGTATGTGTGAACTCCAAATATATTTGATAATTATGGTAAAATTTTACATAAAAATGTAAAAAAATAAAAAAAAAAAAGAATCCCTACCCAACCTATTTTTTTTCTAACATGTTACCCTAAACACATATTCTTTTATTTGGCCTAAACCTTAAAGATGGTAGAGCCCTGGGAACTCTGGGAAGAAGGGATTAATACACATGTACATGTACTTCTTGATGATGTCATAATTAACTCTTTTATCACCTAGTTTTTGAAGTGGACTCTCCCATCATTGAATTGGGACATGTTCACTGTTGCAAAAAGGGGTAGTAATTAAATTTGATCATATTTGATCTTATTAAGCTTTACCACTGATCTGGGCTAATTCAGCAGAAGACAAATTGGTAATATTTTTCTTATTTTTCCCAGAAAATAGGTTTTGACATTTCATGCAGATTGTCTCCAAAGAAAATGTCAAAGCCTATTTTCTGGAAAAAAAAAATTCAAAATGGTGTCTGCTGAAAATTAGTGATAAACATTAACCCTTAAAGCGCTGAGGAGAACTTATAGCAGACGACATTCTTAAATTTCTAATTTTCTTAGAAATAAGCCTTGAAATTTCATGTGAATCATCTGCTTGGCAGATGATTCACATGAAATTTCAAGATTTATTTTCTAAAAAAAAATAATTAAAAATATATATTTAAAAGTGTCGTCTGCTGCAAGTGTGATTGGCCCTCTAAGAGTTAAAGATGGAATAGCCCATTTCAGGAACTTGGGTGAACAAATTAATATTTCTAGATCTTGTCATAATTAACACTTTCATCCCTTGGTCCTGAAGTGGTCTCTCCCATCATTGAATTTAGACATGTTCACTGATGCAAAAAGGGGTTTCAGTCTAAGATCAGAATGACAAACAGTGTAGATCCAGATAAGATGGCTCATTACCATGAGCCATCATCTGAATCTCCACATGTATTTGCTTTTGTCTGTGGGGCTGAAAGGGTTAAATTTGATCATATTTGTCATTTTGATCTTATCAAATGCTTGAAGGAAAAATATCATATTTAAATACCCTTGTCCTGCTGAACCCGGATATACTCTGTCTTTGCAAACAGTGTAGATCCAGATCAGTTGGCTTCTGCATCTGCACTGTTTGCCATTAAGTATGCGAATTTATAGCAACAATCAGGATCAAGTAATCTGATTGGCTGAAAATTAGAAGTAGGCATGGCATCTTAATTTATTCAGCAGAACAAGGGTTAACACTTTCCATGCTATGGGCAAATTCAGCAGGCAACAAACTGATAATATTTTTCTTACTTTTCACAGAAAATAGGATCTGGCACTTCATGCAGATTCAGTGGAGACAATTTGCATGAAATATCAATGCCTGTTTTCTGGTATAAATAAGAAAAATATTTCAGAATGTCGTCTGCTGAATTTTTTTCTCGGAGTGCTGTTTAAGCATTAAAAATGGAAAAGTCCGTTTCTAGAATTCTGAGGTGAACAGATTAATATCTTTTGATTTTGTCATAATTAGATTTGATCATATTTGATCTTATTATTAATGCTTAGCACTCTGGGTAATAATTTCATCATGATATTTTGAAATATTTTTCCCCCCAAAATAGGCTTTGACAGTTCATGCAAATTGTCTCCAGTTGGAGCCTATTTTCCCCAAAAAATAGGAAAAATATGAATTTGTTGTCTGTTGAATATGCCCAGAGAGAGTGGAAAAGGTTAAATGCTTGAAGGAGAAAATATTCTATTCAGATTTAATCAGTGTTAGGGATTGAGTTTTGGGACAGTATATTGACAGTATAAATCAGTTATCAAACTTTGAAGCCTTCTTTGAGTGCAGGTGACAACTGATGTACAGCTCCAGATCAAATGCATTTATCAACCAAAATCTATTAATATATATATAATATTCTTTTTTATGCCCCGCCACCAAAAAAGTGGCGGGGTATTATGTTATACCCTCTGAAATTTTGAGTGTCCGTCCGTCTATCTGTATGTCTGTCCTTCCATCCATCAGCGCCCCCACCATTCGTCTGCCCGCAACTCCTCCTACAGTTTTAGGCCAATCCTTTTCAAACTTTACAGGCACTTATAGGATGGTCTGAAGATATGCATATTGTTTTTTCAGAATCCTGAAATTATTTTTTATCACATTTTTTTTTTCATTTTTAACTTAGACTTTTTTTGAGCCCTAATACTACAGAAATATATTGGGAGTATGTACCTTCTGCCCGCAACTCCTCCTACAGTTTTAGGCCAATCCTTTTCAAACTTTACAGGCACTTTTAGGATGGTCTGAAGATGTGCATATTGAATTTTTAGAATCCTGAAATTATTTTTTATCACATTTTTTTAATTTTTAACTTAGACTTTTTTCGAGCCCTAATACTACAGAAGTGTATAGAGAGTATGTACATGTACCTTCTGCCCGCAACTCCTCCTACAGTTTTAGGTTAATCCAGAGTTCTCATTAGGATTTTGAAAGCAGGAGTTTAAGAATCCATCTCTGAGAAAAGGTGGAGTTAAAATTGAAAAATAGGAGTTTGACCTAGAAAACTTGGGAGTTTTCGGCTAAATATGAAAACTTAATATTTAAGGACTGTATCGACAACTTCATTTTTCAACATAGTTAACCTAGACCACTGAGTGTCTGGTAAAGATCCAAAAGCTTTTGGGGCTTAGGAAATAGTGACAGGACTTCCAGACTCAGGAAGTCCCAGACTTCCTACCCCTCAAATTTGGAAGTCCAACAGGAAAATCTAGGAAGTCCAACTTTTTTCCCTGCTGCGGCGGTCTGCCCTTTCTTTAGTAGAACAGAGGTTCTTAATTCAGTGTCACACAGAATCATCATGACTTCTCTTAGATGTGTTTTAAACATATCCTTATCGCTTATTAAAATTCGATCGCATCTTTTTGGAAAGCCTGTACTTGTATGTCAGACCTTAGAGAAAGCATCAACATTGGTCCAACTTCGTGTTCGTTTCAAAGCCCAGAGAAAGAAAAAAAGAAAAGAAAATACATGAGAGAAAACACCCAAAACATGTTTTCTTAAAAACAAACTATGCTGAAATTATTTTGCAGAAATGTATTTAATGAAATATTTGCTCGGATTGAAGCTGATCAACACGAGCGAGCGAGTTGCTTACTTCACAAAAATTGCGGAAAAACGGCGCCGACTCGTACAACAACAAACAAATAAAAGGCAGCTCTCGATGAGTTACCAACAGCAATACGTTCGTTCGCGGAGAATAGCAAGCAAAACCATCGCAATTCGCCTATATTTAGACTTACTTTGCGTCTTTTCCGCGCTGGTAAACAGCGCAGCCGGAACAAGGCTACGAATTTAGAAACGGGTTTTCCGAAAATTTTGACGAAAAATATGTTTTCTTCTCCTTTGAAAAATTGATTTTGTTGTCATGAAAAACATAAGCTTCTAAATTCGAATATTTAAATTTGCGTTCTGTGCATAATTGTTATTTATTTATTTAATTTCACTCGGTAACTCCCGGAAGTGTTGAGGTGTTTTCAGACGACACACGTTCTTAGCAAAATAATAATTTAAGATTTAAAGACGTGAATATTTAAAAATAATAATGACTTCATATAATTTCACCGAATATTTTCAGGTGTCGCAGAAGAAAGTTTAATTATACAAACATCAATTAATCAACTCAGCACGCATGACAAATACACACAGGGATCACGCAGCCATCAAAAGGGTGCCGACGCTTGACACCGATGTCAATAAAACTCCCATAGGCAGAAAGTGGGACGTCCTTAAAGCTCAGTCAACACAGGTAGCGAATTTCCAATAAGTAGGCGGGGCAAACATCATACAACTCGTTAAAAGTGGGCGGGCTTTTTGACAATTTTTGGACATCTCGGGTATCGATTTCGACGGACAAAAGAAATTTCGGAAGTCCGCGGTACGTCTTTGAAGTTCAGTTTAGACGTCCGGTGGCAATATCTAGCGTAAATGAGAATCCTCGGAAGGAAATTTTACGCGTACAAAAGCAAAACTAGGCGTAAAAATACGCCGGATTCGGCGTTTCCGAGAACTCTGTTAATCCTTTTCAAACTTTACAAGCGCTTTTAGGATGGTCTGAAGATATGCATATTGTTTTTTCAGAATCCTGAAATTATTTTTTATTACATTTTTTTTTTTCATTTTTAACTTAGACTTTTTTCGAGCTCTAATACTACAGAAATGTATAGGGAGTATGTACTTTCTGCCCGCAACTCCTCCTACTGTTTTAGGCTAATCCTTTTGAAACTTTACACACGCTTTTAGGATGGTCTGAAGATATGCATATTGTTTTTTTAGAATCCTGAAAGTATTTTTTATTACATCTTGTGCATTTTTAACTTAGACTTTTTTCGAGCCCTAATACTACAGAAATGTATAGGGAGTATGTACCTTGTACGCGCAACTCCTACATATTCAGGCTGAACCTTTTGAAACTTTACACACGCTTTTAGCATGGTCTGAAGATATGCATATTGTTTTTTTCAGAATCCTGAAATTATTTTTTATCACTTTTTATTGCATTTTTAACTCAGACTTTTTAGTGTTTTTTTTTCTTTTTTTTTTTGGTTATGAAATATCTGTTTGTTGCTTCTCTTCATGTTTAACTTAGATTGTTTTCAGCCCTTATACTACAGAAGTGCATAGGGAATACATTGTATGTCCCTGTGTGGCGGGGCATGGTGCATGGCTTGCAGTTTTATTTTTCCACTTTTTTCACTTGATGCAGCCCATATTATTTTCATGGAGAAGTAAAATAAAAATCATTGCTTTTATCTGGAGCTTTGTATGGGTGACATTTAACATGTTGAACAAAAATTAAAGCTCACTACAGTTTAAAATACTTTTTCTCATTGTGGGGGCAGGTGAGAGGGGTGGGGGGGGGGGGGGTGCGTAGTATAATGGTTTCACTCTGGTTGGTCATGTGTCTGACCATCCATTAGTCCATCTGTTGTACGTGTCATATGCCTGTTTTCTATCTGTATTTTCATTTTCGGGTGATAGCTTGAGTAAATTTCAGTAGGTTTTTGCCAAACTTTGTTTGTGCATTGATATTATGGTGATCTGGTTTGGGATTGCTAATGGGCAAATTTTGTCAATTTTTGACAGAGTTATTTGCCCACAGGATTACGGTGGGTTATGTGTTACGGTTTCACTTTATTTGAATTCAGATACTAGCAGACTGCGTTTTGACATCTATCCCTGAAAATAGGATTTGAAATTTCATTCAAATTGACTCAGTGAAATGTCAGCTCTTATTTTTTTTTTAAGAAGAATAAATGTCACAATTTTTTGTCAGCTAAAAAAATTTCATCAACAGAGTGATACGGGCCCCCGTAGCCTAGTGGATAAGAGAGTTGACTCTTAATCCATTAGGTTTCTCACCGCTGTGGTTCGAGCCTCGCTCGGGTCATATGTGGGAAAGCCAAGTTCTGCTTACGGATGGTCAGGTGGTTTTTCTCCGGGTTCTCCGGTTTTCGCCCACCTTCGATGAACGATCGACTCGATATAAGTGAAATATTCTTGAAAGGGCCGTAAAACCCAAATAAAAAAAAAAAAAAAATCAACAGAGTGATAATACATGTAGTTCAGAAGAAAGGATACATTTTCAGAGGAGGCAACCCTGTCAAGATTATGGGGAGCAAGTTCTTTCCTTCTGTTTGGAGAAGACCCTTTTCAGAAAGGGTTTGATGTGCAGTAAAGCAAACAGGAAGGCAGTGTAGTTATCTCCCTTTTAAAATGGCAGAAAGCCTACCAAGTGTATCATGTCCACTTAAGCTACTGTACAGTTTGGTGGTTTGCTAAGCACCCTAAGTAAAATTTTCAGCAGACAACATATTGAAATATTTTTCTTGTTTTTCCCAGAAAATAGGATTTGACATTTCATGCAAATTGTCTCAAAAATTGGATTTGACATTTCATGCAAAATGTCTCCAGTGAAGACAATTTGCATGAAATGTCTAATCCTGTTTTCTGGAAAAAATAAGAAAAATATCAGTTTGTCATCTGCTGAATTAGCCCAGAGAGTGGTAAAGGTCAAGCCCAGCAGGTAACTGAAGAATGACTTTGATATTTGTGTGTGGAATTTAAACACTTGTCTCATGTTGTAGTGACAAGATAATCCTCATAGCAGTTTCGGAATTTCACATCTTTAGTTGACACTCAATTGACTTCCGATTAGAGTTTACCAGATGATAATAAATTGACAAATTGTGTGCGGGTAGTTGGGGTTATCGGGTTTAGCTTTGTCTAACCGACAGGCTATGCAACTGGATGCAAACAATTTTCCATTGCAATTTTAATTTGACATAACCACGGCTGCTTACCTCCACATGCACAACACTGTGTTGTGAAAAGAAAAACATGAGATCTTCCGGAGGTGATTGCGGAGAGTCAGTTTAGATTGCATTGAAAGTGGGTGTCAGTTGAAATAAAGCTGACATTTTGGTAAGGTCACCGATATTACAATGCAATTTGACCGCTTATTTAGTCTCGCATATTATCAGACCAGAATTGTAGTCCTTAAAGCAAATACAGAACAAAAATCCTTTTTCTCCTGATGCCAGGGTGGTCAGATTTTGCTGTTTTGGTGACAGACAGGCATGTAAAACTCCAGTTTTTGCGGAGATTACAAATATCAGCGACTGTGCGAAAATTTCAGCCTTATTTCAACTGACACTCACCTTCAATGCTACAACGTACCTAAACTGACTCTCTGCAACCACCTCTGGAAGATCTCCTTACGATTTTCTTTTCACAATACAGTTATGCTTGTGGAAATAAGCAGTCGTGATAACATGCCAAATTAACTTGGTTATTATTTGAAAGCCAGATTTTGTTTGCCATATTGATGCATTGTATGGCAGGATTTTAAAAACGGGAGTCCCAAAGCCAGTTTCTTAAAAAATGGAAGTCCCATTATGTAATTTGGCTGAGATTCCCTGAAAGGTAGGAGTACCAATAGTATAGCCAAAATAGGAGCCCAGTACTCCATATTTGGAGTTAACCCTTAAAACGCCAAGAAAATCTGCATCTGAAAATGTCGTCTGCTTATGTCGTTTGCTGCATCTTGCAAACTTTTCAAACTTTTGCATATAGGCAAACAGTGTGGACCCAGATCAGACTGCTCCTAAAGGAGCAAACAGTGTGGACCCAGATCAGACTGCTCCTAAAGGAGCAGTCTGATCTGGGTCCACGCTGTTTGCAACAATGACTTTTAAAGTAACCGGCAGAAGACAAAGCAGACGACAATAGTTGTGACTGGCGCTTAAAGGGTTAATGAGAACCCTGAATGTGCTATGGTCACATTAGCTGGATGTGACATGGTTTTCTTAGGATGTAACATACAGTATTCAGTCTAATTACAGCATTTACCCACATAAGCACACAGTCAAGCAATTGCTGAGTCCCCACATTTCAGTCTGTACATGTACTTTTATCTACTTCTTTATAATAGCATATTTATGTTGTTGATACTCATTTGAATTGCCTTGATAGAGAATGTCCAAAAAACCTTATAATGAAAATCATTATAAACACTATTCATTATAATGTTATTTTGGGTATAACACTTTCAGATCATGGTTCCCAAATTCTTATTTCCCTATAATTTCATATGTTTTTGTGTAGAAATGAAAGTACCATAAAAGTTTTCATTAACTCCAGATATGGAGTTGTGGGTTTCTATTTTGTTAGTCGGAATTCCTATTTTATTGGAGAAAACTTGTTTTCATACAGAAATACATGTAGTTGGGATTCCCTGCAGAAATAGTTGGGATTCCCTATATCTGGGAAATTTTGAAAACTTGCATTGTGGGACTTTTTCTTTCAAGAGAAAATGGCTTTGAGACTCATGATTTTAATATCCTAGTGAGAACCCTGACCAATACTTTTGGGTTGAAAATTTGGGAAAGTTTTGGTCTTTTATAATACTATTCACTTATAAACCTACATTTTGTACACAGATCTGTGAACCCCAACAATAGTGTAAAGGGTCTGATGAAACAAGAGTCATTAGGAAAAATGTTATTTTTGAATATAGTTTAATTCTTTTCCAGCTAACAAAACTGTTAAGGAGGAGTATTTGATGATAATTCTGGAATAAATTTGTTATTTCTCCAAACAAACATTGTCGGTACTTGTTTGAACTGTCTTGGGAAGACAATTCTCATGAATACCCTAAATATATGGTTTTATGGAGAACTGGCAAAAATTATCGTCAAATACTCCTCCTGAACAATGAAGTCCTCTGCCCACTTGTTTGGAGCATTGTTGATCATGTACATGTACATCTTTTTAAGTTGTTTTAAATCAAGAACCATTTTGATAATACTAAGCTGTCCTAAGATTTTTAATGGTTTATTTATGTGTGAGAAGCCAGTTAGAAGACTAATATCATAGCTTTTGATAAGGCGCTTTTTTTCAACCAATAAGTATCTATATTTTTCTTATTTCTCGACAAAAACATATGTTGTGGGTACTCATTAGAAGCACCTCGCCAAGGCGCTTCTAATGAGTATCACAACACTTGTTTTTATTGAGAAATAAGAAAACTATTTACTTGATACCTACTCTTATCTAGACCTATGAAAGTTAGTTTTAGTATTAAAATATGTTTTTTTTTCACAGTACAAGTACGACATTCTAAAATATATATATTTTATTATTTTTTGCTGAACAAGAGTTTAATGGTTTTTGATGAGGTCAGAATTGTAATCTTTAACCCTAGTCCTGCTGAACCCAGATATATTCTGCCTTTGCAAGCAGTGTAGATCCAGATCAGTTTGGCTTCTGAAGAAGCCAACTGATCTGGATCTGCACTGTTTGCCATAAAGTATGTGAATTTGTATCAACAATCTGGATCAAGTAATCTGATTGGCTGAAAATTAAAAATGGGCATGGAATCTTAATTTATTCAGCAGGACAAGGGTTAAAAGGGTAAGCAAAGTTGTGGCAGATGACATTTAAATTTTTAATTTACTACTTTTTGGAGAAACTAATCTATAAGCCTTGGCTTTTTACGAGGGTATTGCAAAAAGTTTTGTCACTGGGTTTGGATTACTTCAGTGCTACGTTTTATCAAACATATTTTTATTACAAACCTTCAAAGTATTCCCCCTTTACTGAAATACATTTTTGTAACCTTTTTACCCAGTCGCGAAAAAGCAGATAAATAGTCTTCTTTTGGTATCTGTTGGAGACACCGATAAATAGCGCTGCCAAGAAAACTTCTAGACGTATACTTATTTCCAGAAAGCATTTTCTTAAGCCTTGGAAATAAAAAGAAGTCACAGGGACTCAGGTCATGTGAATAAGATGGATGGTTTAAAACTTTCACCTTTTCAGAAGCCAAAAAAGACTTAACAATTTCACACTTATGAGGCGTTGTCATGTAAAAGGTGGACTCCTGACCATCCTTTGCTTGGTTGTTTCTTATTGTAAAACTCTTTCACTTTCATCAGTACAGAATTCTTGTAGAATCAGCCAGTGACTGTATGACCAGATGGACAAGGCACTTGAACGACTGGCCCACTTGAATTAAAGAAAATTGCATACAACATCTCTTTCAAACTTATGGTTCTCTTGGCAATACATGGGCGTTTTTGATCTTTTCACATCCATTGCTTATTATCAGCCCTTCTTTGTGGCTCAAACATGTGCACCCAGGTTTCATCACCTGTTAGCAAGTTAGAAATAACCCGACTATTACAGCCTTTGTATGTTTTCAAAAGTTCCTGGGCACATTTAAGGCATTGTGTCTTTTGCTCCTCAGTGAGCAAATGAGGTACCCACCTAGCGCAAACCCTTCTCAGGTCCAAACGCTTTTTCAGAATTGTTTGCACACTGCCTTCTGATATGCCAGTACAACTAGCTATATCTTTGACAGACAATCGCGCATCCTGTTCAACCGCAATCTTTACAGCAGCGATGTTAGCCTTGGTAACAGAGGTTTTAGGCCTTCCAGGACGGGTATCATCTTCAACAGAAAATTTCCCAGCTTTAAAAGCTTTAACCCGCCTAAAACCTGTGCGAATTGAAATGGCCTGAGGTCCATATATACCACACAATTCATTAAATATCTGCCTTGAATCTATATTTAGCCTAATGCGACATTTAATATACATGTAGCTACAAATTTCAGTCTTCTGGTCCATGTTCCAATGTAACAAAGTAAATTGGTCAGTGTATATGACTGCATCTATTTCAGTTTGAAATAACTTGGTCAGTTGGAAAGCAATTTGCGCAAAATAAACGGGTATCGTTAGCTATTCAGCACACCATTCAAGCACAGTGAAGCATTTAACCCTTGTCTTGCTGAACCCGGATATACCCTGCATTTGCAAACAGTGTAGATCCAGATCAGTTGGCTTCTGAAGAAGCCAACTGATCTGGACCTGCACTGTCTGTCATTAAGTATGTGAATTTATAGCAACAATCTGAATCAAGTAATCTGATTGGCTAAAAATTAGAAGTGGGCGTTGTGTCATAATTTATTCAGCAGGACAAGGGTTAAAATATACCTGGGATAAAACCAAGGAAGCCTATTAGTGACAGAACTTTTTGCATGACCCTCATATGTGAATTGATTCACATGAAATGCCATGACTTTGTTACTCTGAAAAATACAAAAAAAAAAAAAAAAGAAAATCAATATGTTGTCTGCTGTAGTTGTGATTAGCACTTTAAAGGTGGATAACAGAGCTAGTTTTGATATAAAAAAAATCACATGAGCTTCACTTTTGTTTCAAACTGATTTTCCCGGACTGTTGTTTTGATAATTATATTGTCCGTAAAATTCATTAGAATAAGTGTTCTGAAAATAATTTATGCTCTCACTGAGGTTCTGAAGAATCTGCACTCATTGTAAAAGAAATATACATGCTAATCATACAAATACAGAATAATAAAAATATATACCAAAACAACTTTTAAAGTTTTAGATAACCACTATTTAATTGATAACATGTTTACCTCCCTTGATCTAACCTGGCTACATAGCCTAGTAAGAACATGTTAGCTACATGTATGTACTTAAATAATATTTTCTATTATAATACTTTATTGCAAAATCCTCAGAAGCATTTTATAGCAAACTAGGGGCAGCTTAATTTCATTTGGAAATAGTATTTTCAGACAGCAAAAAGTGAGGTTACATCAAAATTAGCTCAGGTATCAACCCTTTAAGAGCAGCAGACTTCAAAATGCATTACCTTTTCCACCCTTTTACCATGTTTTCAAAGTTAATGCAAAAACTTGTTGAAAAATTCCATCATATAAGCTAACTATAAAAAAGTGGTCTAAAAGATGGTCAGATTTGGAAGCAAGATGAATGTTTAATAGTACATGTATGTACCAGCTACCAGTGGCACATTGGCACTAAAATTCACTTGCATAGAATGACACAGAAACTTTGTCAGTTGCAGTTCCTTTTTGTTTCACAGCAGTTTTGACCATTGAAATGGAGAGATCATCAGTAACGTCCAGTTCTTTTTAGATTCACAAATGCCTATTAACTTCCTATTATATGTAAGTAAATTTGTGAATGATAGGTTCCTTCCGAGATGCTAATGTCATCAACTGAAATCATTATAATACCTGGTAAAACATTAAACAATTCACAAATCTGTCCATTTCAATCAATTTGAGCTGTAGCCTGCGTGTCCTCTATTACGAGTGTGTGTTACAAGCAAAGGATTGTGAAAATGAACAAGTATAAAAATATCATGAAAAACTATGGTTATTAATATAAGATTCATATTTACACAATTTCAGCCCAATACAGATACTAAATTAGTAAAAAATAAGGTGAGTCAACACATATAACTGGTATGTCTGTAAGGGTCTGCAACCCCATACTTCCCAGCCATATTTTGGTATTTGAAAGGGTTAGGAAATATTAATTTTATAAGTTTTTGTTGTAAATGCAAATGTATACATGTATTTCATGAAACAGTAACATGTATCAAAACAATATCTGCAGTTCATGTAGATTTCTCAGATTTTATTCATAGCTCCAGATAAAAAGTAGTATCCACAAAATATTTTATGTATTTCTACATGAAAACATGTTATTGGTACTCATTAGAACTGCCTGGATTAGGCGCTTCAAGTGAGTACCTATCATGTGGGTTTTTGTGGAGAAATAAGAAAAATATCAGTACTTTTTGGTTGAAGAAAATGCCTGTCTAGAACTGTGTTTATAGACACAGTTTTTCTGTCTCCAGTCAGATTAATGATGAAAAAAAATGATGAGACTAGGATAGTCTTGCTTCAGGGCACAAGCATGAAGAGCCTGTTTCAGGAAATAGAGTACTTTTCTTCATCTAAGTATGCGTTTGCAGGCATAAAATATTGGTTCTGGGTTTGGCATGTTTCTGCTTGTTACCTTACCTTACCATAAATGTCCTACAATTGCGCACACCATAGTTTCCATTTAAAATGGCATATGCAAGTAGTGCAGACCAAGATCAGACTGCTCCTGAAGGAACAGTCTGATCAGGGACTACACTATTAGCCATTCGACTAACTAAGTTATAAGAAAAACTGCATAAAAAGCAAAATGGGGAAAAAGTATGGAAAAGAGCGTTCAAAATTTTAGGACATTTACCATACCCTGAGTATTCGGACACCATAACTCCTTATTGAATAAACCCTTGTCATGCTGAATAAATTAAGATGCCACGCCAACTTCTAATTTCCCGCCAATCAGATTACTTGATCTGGATTGTTGCTATAAAATCACATACTAAATGGCAAACAGTGCAGATCCAGATCAGTTGGCTTCTACAGAAGCCAACTGATCTGGATCTACACTGTTTGCAAAGGTAGGGCATGTGGGTTCACCAGGACAAGGGTTAAGATTTGAACATCCTTTTACTACCTATTGAAAAACTGCCAGATGAGTATCAAACACAGTTGACTTTGATCAGATGCATTCTGTAGCATCTGGTCTGGGTCTGCACTGTTTGTTCAGGCCTGTCTGTCTGAATATTTAGGGTAGATACTGTTATATGACCATGGCTGTAATTTTTTCTGTTGTTGTGTAGCACAGAATTCTTTTGTTTGAATGTCTTTTGCTATTATCCTTAGCATGAACTCTGTGCATGTGTGTGTGTCACATTAAATGTTCTCTTCTGTTGTCTGATTGCTTGACTCACAGAATGACAAAACCAGCTTTAACCTATATACTATGGGCAAATTCAGCAGCTGACAATTTGATGATATTTTCTTATTTTTTTTTCCAGAAAATAGGTTTGGACATTTCATTCAAATTGTTTCCTATTCAGGAGCCAAAAAATAGGATTAGACATTTTGTGCAAATTGTATCCTAAGGTCCTGAAAAAAAAAATAAGAAAAATATTTCAATATGTCTTTGGCTGAAATTTTTACCTAGCATGCGTACTGTGAAAAAATGTGAAAACAAAGACCAGGGCCCAGTTGTTCAAAGCGTCGTTAGCTTAACGAGCTGGTTAAGGGTCATTTAGTTAACTGTTTGAGCGGATTCAATATACAATATTCTAATATTTTTTGCTGAAAAAATGTGAGTAGCTGCAAAAGCTACTCACATTTTTTCAGCAAAAAATTTCAGCATATTTGTGTATCACTCCATGTAAATTTTAACAAATTGTTAACTAACAACATCGTTAGCTTTGAACAACTGGGCCCAGTTTGTCCATCAACAATCTGGTTATAGTCTTTTGCACTGTATAATGGATATATTATGTAGTGCTGGACAAATTTCATTTTATGGTAAATATCCTAAAATTTTGAATACTTTAAGCCATACTTTCTTTTGCCTATACTTTTTTTTTTTTCAATGCATTTAGTCCATAAAATACTTGGTGGCAACACAAACACTGTAGACCTTAATTAGATTGCTCCTGAAGGATCTGGATCTGTTAGCATTTGCCATTCCATAAGACACAAAATTTAAGGACATAAACTATAAATCTTTTTATACGGTAAATGTCCTAAAATTTTGAACACTTTATTTCATACTATTTTTGACTAAATTTTACTTTTGCAGTTGTTTCTGAAAATACTTTTTGGAATCCTAGACAGTGTAGACCCTGATTAAACAGCTCCTGAGGAGCAGTCTGATCTTGGTCTGCTCTGTTTGCATATGCAATTTTTGTCAGAAATTTCGGTGTTCAAAATTTTAGGACATTATACCTTGCTGGACATAGAATGAACAGACAGCATATACATTTATATGTAGCTGTTTTTCATCTTATTTCCCCCATAAAATTATAAACTGTGTCTCTAAGAGACAGTTTGCATGAATTCTCAAGCCCTTTTCTTCTGGAAGAAAATTTAAATATTCTGTTCTATTTTCTTTCTTGAGTGTGCAAAAAAGATTTTCGTTAAAAAAAAAAAAACATGAGAAAAAGGGAAGAAAAAAGAAAGAAATAGCTGCTAAAGTCTGATTTGTCTTTGAATGTCTGGGATTTTTACTTAATAAGAGCTACTTGTTGTACTTACTATGTATCTTGGGATATGTTCAGTCTCTTTGAATGCTACCCTTAGCAGACTGTTTAGTCTAGCACAGTCTTTTGTGTCTGAATACACCACAACCCCTTTATAACACTATTGTTGGGGTCCATAACATAAACCGTGTTAGTTAAACAACCGTGTTATGGTCATTTTTCAATATAATCTATTCATTTTGGGGATCCATCTTTGAACCAGCCGGCCTCAGTGGCTCAATTGGATGCACCGTCCGACTGGAGATCAGGAGGTCGCGGGTTCAACCCCCGCCGAGGTCGGTAACATTCTTTCGTGGAGATTGATCATGAAATATTTTCTACGGTCATTCTCTCCCTTCCGCTGATTCAAGAAGGGCAGTTGTCAGTTTTTGGCGAAAGAATGTGCACAGTACTGGTTAACCGCTTAGATGACATGACTAAGCCTGCCCAGTAAACGTGTGGTTAGGTAAACTGACCGCGCTTGACATGACCCCATTGGGTTGACTGGGCCATAAAACCTCAACATAAACAAAATCTTTGAACCATGTTATATCCAAAATCATGTTATAATGAACCGTGTTATAAAGAGGTTGTAGTGTCGCTAGTTTTCTGTGCTGTTGTCATTTTTGTACATGTACCATTGTTTTCTTCTGTATTTTGTGGCAATACCTGATGCTAGCAACTCCACATTTCTGATTTAACCAGTGATAATAATAATAAGCATCTCTTTGAATCTTTGATGTCAATTTGTACTTTATTGTTATTTTTTTTTTTCAAGGAAAACTGAGGTTGGAGAAAGATTCTCTGAGATGAAAGATCTTGACAAACCATTCATCTTGATGCAAATTTGTTTGAAAACAGATGATAAATTAGAAAGTTATCGAAGTTCGAAGATTAAACAAAATGCTTTTATGGATGCTGCTATTTGAATGTTTAATGCCGCATTATGATGTCATTAAGCCATCATTAATTATACAAAACCTAAATACCATTAATTAATATCTGCAACAATATTTTACTACTGTATTTGGGTATTTAGCTATCTCTCTGTATTATATTGATAATACTTGAAATTGAACTGTTTTCTGTAATATAGGAGATTATACCCTTAAACTGCCAATCACAACAATTATCGTCTGCTTTGTCATCTGCTTGTAATTTTAAAAGTCATTTTTGAAAACAGTGTGGATGTAGATCAGACTGCTCCTCTGGGAACAGTCTGATCTGGGACCACACTGTTTGCCTGTATGCAAAAATAGGTTTGAAAAGTTTGCAAGAATATTCAGCAGATGACAAAAACAGGCAACATTTTCAGATGCAGGTTTTCTTGGCATTTTAAGGGTTAAGGAGTTTTTTTAATAATTGTATGTAATTGTTTGAAATGTTTAGAAACTCATTAAATAATCAAATGGTAGCATCTTTGACAGAAGATCTAAAATTTTTGAACATCAATAACTTTCTTAGTTTTTATTCAGTCATGATCAAATTTGTATCAAAATATATGATTTGCTAAGATTTTTATCCCAGTAACAGTGCTGATCGAATTCATATCAAAATACATGATTACCTAAGACTTTTTTCACAGATACAGCTCTTCAACATCATATTGTTTGAACATTTTGGTTAGAAAATGATTTTGCCTTTCAAGCAAGTTAACCCTTGTCATGCTGAATAAATTCAGATGCCCCACCCTCTTCTAATTTTCATCCAATCAGATTACTTGATCCAAGTTGTTGATACAAATTCACATACTGAATGGCAAACTGTACAGATCCAGATCAGATCTTCAGAAGCCAACTGATCTGGATCTACACTGTTTTCAAAGACAGGGTCTGTCCGGATTCAGCAGGACTAGGGTTAACTCTATAACAAAAATCACAGAATGGCCACAGCATGAGATAATGTACCATTGTACATGCACACCCAGCAAAGACTCAGCTCAGCATGCGCAGCCAGTTTGAAGAAACTTGGATTCATGAGCTGTCAGTGAAGGTTGATGAGGCCATGAGTTTGGCATAGCTCCAGTTAAGGTTTTTTTTTCATCCAAAAAATATTGAAATTTTCTTATTTCTCCACAAAAACATGTGGGTACTCATAAGAAGCCCTTGGCGAGGCACTTATAATGAGAACCCACAATATATGTTTTTGTAAAGAAATAAGAAAAAAAATATATATCTGATCCCTGTGTTATCTAGAGTTATGAGCATGGGCAGGCTGATCTGAGTCTTCACTGCACATCTTATTCGGGGATAAGTGTTTTCACATTACAGCATATTTCATTGTGGTTTGGTAATTTCTTTCCTTGCATGGTTATTGTATCTTTGTAGACATCCAATCTGATATGGCAATTGTTATGCTCCCACAGCGAAGTGGACATGGAGAATAAGTTAATCCCAGTCTTTCTGAGCCCAAATATGCCCTACCATTGCAAACAGTGTTGGTTCAGATCAGTTGGCTTATGAAGAAGCCAGCTGATCTGGATCTGCACTGTTTGTAATTAGGCATGTGAATTTGCTTCAGCTACCTGGATCAAGTAGTCTGATTGGCTGAAAATTAGAAGTGGGCATGGCATCTTAATTTATTCAGTATGGCAAAGGTTAAAATCTATATGTACCTTTTGTCCCTCATTGCATCTGTCCTTTTGTCCAAGTTGTGTGCGGACCTTGTCTTCTAAACCAGGTAAAGGATGTTCATGAAATTTGGAGGGTTTTATACATTCTAGTATATTGATATCGTGCTGTAAAAAAAAATGGGTCATACTTCCAGAGTTATAATCCTTATGACAAAATCCTTATCTATCCAGGGCTATGTATTATAAACTTGTCAAAGAAGGTTCATAGAATTTGGTGGGCTTTTACAGTTTGGGTTCGACATGTGTTGGGTAAAAAAATTGATGCATGTGACACAATACTTCCCCCACCCCACTCCCCCTCATCACAGCCAAACATCCCTTGGTACAAAATATGTGACTTGTTGAATTGTGTCTTAGTCTTATCTTCTAAAGCAGTTGAACGACGTTTGTCAAATTTGTAGGGTATATGTATCTTATCATGGTGATATGGGGCTCTAAAAATGAGTAATGTTACAATACCCCTATAGTTATGGCCCTTAGTACAAATTCTGTATGTGTCTATCTGTGTTGTTTCTGGGCTGAGTAATTTACAAACCGGTCAAAGGAGGGTCATCAAATTTGGTGGGTTTGTACATCTTGATATGGCAATATGTTACTTGAATGAAATTGATCATGTGACACAGTTCTTACAGAATTATGGTCCTTGGTCATACTGTCCAGGTCATACTGTCTTAAACAATTAAAGAAACATCACCAAATTTTGTTAAGCTTACACATTTTAGGAGGATGGTGTGTTGTGTGCAAAAGTTGGGTCATTGGTAAAAATACTTACCCTTGCCGAATCTTCTGATTTCTAAACCAGTTGACCTACTTTTGGCATGATACTTGTACTATAACCTCCTAGAGTAGCACACTGGCCAACCTTTTTTCTGTAATGTAGGTCATAGTGACCTACTAATGATATGAAACATCACCAAACTTGGTAGCATTAGGTGCAACAGTAAGCTCCAGGCAAAATCTCAGGGCCCAGTTGTTCAAAGCGTCGTTAGCTTAACGAGCTCGTTAAGGGTCATTTCGTTAACTGTTTTAGCGGATTCAATATACAATATTCTGATATTTTTTGCTGAAAAAATGTGAGTAGCTTTTGCACTGCAAAAGCTACTCACATTTTTTCAGCAAAAAATTTCAGCATATTTGGGTATCACTCGATGTAAATTTTAATGAATCGTTAACTAACGACATCGTTAGCTTTGAACAACTGGGCCCTGATGTAAAGACTGTCAGATGAAGAACATATTGCAATGACAATACATTTAAGCCTTGTTTACATGAGTTAAGTCTTTTTCTTACATGAAATATGGTGTAGAGACTTTAACAGTTGCTTTTTGTATTAACATGGTATCAAATCTTTTTCACAGAAAATACCATGAAGGAAGTTTTATGTCATATTTTTATACCCTGCCATGCAATAGTCATCAGGTATTATGTTATAATATTTATGTGTCCATCCATAGTGCTGTCCATCAGCACTGTATTTCCATTTTCTTACTTGACTAGTATCATTCTTCTGGTGGTTTGGGATTGTAGATTTTGTTAACACTCAACACAGTTTTGGATTTTGATCAGCTTGCATATACACATTGATATTGACTAGATCTTGGCTGGGATTGAAAATGGGCCAATTTTATAAATTTTCAACAGAGTTAAGGCCCATGATTGATGTCAAAATTTTGTTTTAGCTGAGTATCTAGAAAATAAAGAAATCGATTGCGTTCAAATTTTATTTGCCCACATATTTAATTTTTGGCCCATACAGTGCAACCTGCCTACAACAACCATACTTGGGAAGACACAAACTTGGCTGTTGTAGAGAGTTGGCTCTTGTACAGAGATTAAACACAATGAAATAGCACTTGGTAATAAAAAAAGTGGCTGTTGTTTAGAGGTGACCATGTGTTAAGGTTCCTCTGTATTCACTGTAAAGAATATCTAAATGTGCAGACTGTAGCCAGGGATCCTAATTTTTGGTTATTCCATTCCAAAGTTTATTTTCCTTATAAATATCTGAAAATAAATACATTTGTATCTGATAAAATTAATTTTGTTGCCCGCCGTGTCGGTATTTAAGTAGATTCTGTATATTCTATCAGTCTTCATACATTCCATAAAATTCCTACACTACAACCTCTTTATAACATGGTTCGTTATAAAACAGTTTTGGATATAACACGGTTCAAAGATGGATCCTAAAATGTATAGATTATATTGAAAAATGACCATAAATGGTCATTTTTCAATATAAACTATACATTTTTCTTTGGATATAACATGGTTGTTTAACTAATACGGTTTATGCTATGGACCCCAACAATAGTGTTATAAAGAGGTTGTGGTGTATTTGTTAGCTCACCTACAGGTATGAAAGTACAGGTAGAGCTATATAGCAGTCACCATGGCATCTGCGTCAGTCTAGGCTTTGGCATTTGTTAACCCTTGTCCTGCTGAACCTGGATATAGCCTGCCTTTGCAAACAGTGTAGATCCAAATCACTTGGCTTCAGAAGAAGCCAGCTGATCTGGATCTGCACTGTTTGCCATTAATTGTGAATGTATATCAACAATCAGGATCAAATAATCTGATTGGATGAAAATTAGAAATGGGTGTGGTATGTTAATTTAATCAGAAGGACAAGGGTTAAAGTTGTTGGTTAAAGTTTTTAAAAGGCTATGTCTACTGAATCTTTGAATAGAAGTAGCTCATACTTGCCCTGATGTTAAATACTGGTCTGAAGTTCTGTGTTGTACCATACAGACCTACACAAGTGACCTTGAGGTCAAGGTCACAGACTTAGAAATAGTTTAAGTTAAAGTTTTTGGTTAAAGTTTTTAGAGACAAAGCAAGATTCAGGGGAGCTACCCTGTCAGGCGACAGCTCTTAATATAAATGATTTTTATGCTTTTTGTATTGAGAACCCATAAACTCTATTTTGAGATGCTGGTAATAAGGTGATAACTTAGAAAAAGCTCTCTGCAAATGAACTTGATCCCTCTAGATCAACCCTTTCATCCCTGAGTTTCTGAGATGGACTTTTCCATCAAAGAATTTGGACAGGACCACTTTTGCAAATAAGAGGTAGAATTAAAAGTTAAAACAAAAAAGCAAACTTATTGATCCTGATGAGATGACTCATTATGGATTTACACTGTTTGTGGATGCTGCTTTGGTCTGGAGGGCTAAAAACGGTTAAATCCATCAGAGAGAGCTCCAGCTTCTAGTTTTTGTAATGGAGAAAAGAATATACATTGTATATGTATTTTTCCTTTAGCCCATGTATGTCAAGTGGACTGCTCTACCACCACTCTTTGGACCAGTCTGTTTCCAAAAGCAGGGTGTATGGTTAGTTTTTATTATTTAACCCTTCTCTTGCTGAACACGACATGCCCTGTCTTAGCAAACAGTGTACATCCAGATCAGTTGGCTTCTTCACTTAACAAACAGTGTAGATCAGATCAGTTGGCTTCTGAACAGATCTGGATCTGCACTGTTTGTCATTAAATATGTGAATTTCTATCAAAAGACCGATCAAGTAATCTGATTGGCTGGAAATTAGAAGTGGGCGTGGCATCTTAATTTATTCAGCATGACAAGGGTTAATTTATTACTACATGTATGTTTTATAGAAATTCCTGTATTTAATGCAAACAGTGCAGACCCAGATCAGATGCAGCACTGTTTGCCAGTTACCCTTTTAGGGGTGTCCAGACTAAAATGGGTTAAAGGGCTAAGCAAAATTGTAGCAGACATTCTGATTTTATTATTCATCAGAGAAAATAAGCTTTGGTATTTCATGCGAATCATCTGCTATGCAGATGATTCACATGAAATGTCAGGCCTCATTTTCTCTGAAAAAAAAAAATATGAAAAAGAAAAACCAAAATTCCTTTCTCTGCAGTTGTGATTAGCACTTTAAGGGTTATTTTTTTTTGATGAGCATGTATATACTAAACAATTTTGTTCTAAAGCAATTTGACATCAAATTATTGAAATGTGAGAAATTTGATGGTTTACAATGAGTGAGCAAGAAAAAAAATTGAAGACTTCTTTTTGAGAGGAATATTAGACTGACTGATCGGTTGTCCCTCCTTCATAAAGGTCAAACAGCTGCAGGACCTGAAAAAGAGACGGTCACGTGACAGAGATCTTGTTGATTTGGAAGAGCGCATGCTTCTAGATGAACTGGAGGATACGGAAGCAGAAATTCACGGCTCGCCACGACCCAGACATGGAAGAAACAGGCTACCTTTGTCCAAATACAAAGATATTAGAGAACTCCAAGTCGAGGTAAATATATTTACCCATTTACTGTTCCGACAAATTTTTTGGCCCCACATAATTATATCCCATGATTGAAATGATAAAAAAATGTTTATTTCAAAACCGATATTTACGTGTCAATTCAAACACAAAATATGGCCTCTGATAAGCATAAAATATTGGTTTCCCTGCAATAACTTAAGTTGTATTCCCTGGATTTCACTGAAATTTTATGTGTATGTTGGTACATGTATTAGGAACACCTTATGGAATTAATATTAAACTAACTTATATATTTTTGGAGTAATGGTCCCTGATAAAGCTTAAAAATTGATGCGTTAACTCTTTCCCCACTAGTGGTGACTTTTGTCATCTACTTATAGTCTTTGCAAACAGTTTAAACCCAGATCAGGCCCAACAAAACGTCGGAAACGTTGTTATTAAACTAATATATATTTTTGGAGTTTTGGTCCCTGATAAAGCTTAAAAATTGGTGCTTTAACTCTTTCTCTGCTAGTGGCAACTTTTGTCATCTACTTATAATCTTTGCAAACAGTTTAGACCCAGATAAGGCCCGATAGAACATCGGGCCTGATCTGATTCCAAACTGTTTGACATGCTGATGGTATTCCAGAAAGATTTTTTTATGAAAAAGTTAATTTAACTTTTTTTTATGAAAAAGTTAATCCACAAATCCACAGACGACAAAAAAGCATGCAAAATTACCCAGCATGCAAAGAGTTAAACAGTAAATGAAACAGCCAAATTAGGCCATCCCCGCTGTAAGCATAAGCTAGATAATCTCTGCTTGATCCTTCTTCAGATAAGAACTTAAATCCACATCTTGTATTGAGTGAACTTGTTCGTACTTTTGGTGACACCCACTCATGAATGAACTTTGAGGTTTTCAGTTTTCACCTGAATTTGAAAGTGACTAGGGGTGTTCCAAAAAAATTGCTTATTGTTTTGTTGCTTAATATCCATGTGGAACTTGGAAGCAAATCAGTACATACCTGTATAGCACTATTCAGTACCTACACAATGATGTGTACATCTGCCCATAAATCTAATTGAAAGGTAGATAATTTGCCATTTGAATATAAGCAGTTATTGAGTACTTTAGTAAGAATGGTTAGTTAAAGCGTTGCCGAGAAGGAGGAAATACTGGCCTACATAAAAGCTTGCTCTGAGGTTGTACTTTGAAACAAAAAGTTGCTGAAAGTTCTGTTGAGAGCTCTACTTATGTGTCTTATGACACACTTTATATATGGAAAAAAGAAATTTGATTCTGGGTTAGAGTGGATTGAAAAAGCATCCAAATCAGGAAGGCGAAAGTCTGCATCTTGTGACGAAATTGCATCAAAAGTAAAAGATATTGTCTACAGTACATGATATAGCATGAATGGTTGGCATCTCACTATCAAGAGTTCATTACATTCTGTCTTGAATGTTTGTAAGATTTTTGCCAGGTCAGTGTCTCATTTGTTGATTGATGGTCAAAAGAAGCAGAGAGTTAAAATAGCCAAATAATTGCTCAAAATATTTCCAAAATATGATGAAAAGAAATTTGCAAATGAAGTCTGGTGATGAAACTGTTAGGAAGGTTAGCAATAAAATATGGGCCAACAAAAACAACAAGAGACCAGTAATTGCTAAATGCACGTTAAGAAGGTTTTGTATGCAATCTTCTTCTCTGATGAAGGCATTGTAATACAGGTTCCAGTAAAATAGGGCAAAAGTGTTACTGGAAAATACTACAAAGATGTGGTACTGTCAGAAATTGCATCCAGTCACTGGTTTCAAACCTGTCCAACTCCCACATGGTAATACCTGAGTCCATAAGTCTGCCATTGTTATAATGCTTTTGCAAAAGGGAAGGTAATAGTTTTACCTCACCTTCATTCACCAGACCGTACCCCTTGTGACTTCTTCCTTTTTCTGAAATTGAAACCTTTCTTGCTGGATGGAGATATCTGTCCAGACATGTGCTTGGATCTGCCGTATACCAGTACCCTACCAGTATATTTAGATCAGCATTTCAGAAGTGGATTCATCGACTGAAATTATGCATTTCTAGTCATGGGAACTACTTTGAGGACATGAAATAAAGAAATTTGTTATTACTGTACTTACATTTTAAACGTTTCCGATCAAAATCAGCAATTCTTTTCAAACACCCTTTCAACCATGTCAAACATACAAGAAAAAGAAAAGGTTTTACAGCATCTGTAGGAAGGACTATTAAACCCTGGTCCTGCTGGACCCAGATATTCCCTGCCTTTGTAAACAGTGTAGATCCAAAGCAGTTGGATCTGGATCTGCACTGTTTGTCATTATGTATGTGAATTTATATCAACAATCTGAACCAAGCAATCTGATTGGCTGAGTATTAGAAGTGGTTGTGGCATCTTAACCCTTACCTTGCTGAATAAACTAAGATGCCACACCCACTTCTAATTTCCAGCCAATCAGATTACTTGATCCGGGTTTTTGATAGAAATTCACATATTTAATGACAAACAGTGCAGATCCAGATCAGTTGGCTTCTTCAGAAGCCAACTGATCTGGATCTTTACTGTTTTGATAAGACAGGCATGTCCTGTTAGCAGGACAAGGGTTAATTTATTCAGCATGGCAAGGGTTAAAGTCCCTGATAATTTTGCATAACCATCATCCTAAACATGGGTCTCTACTTATGGAACCATGGAATATTGTAGCCTGTATAGTAAAACTGGAATTTCTGACTGTTGAGATATATAGACCATAGCTCCAAATAAGGGGACTGTCCAGATAAATATATTTTTCTTTATTTATCCATTAAAACATAAGTTGTGGGTATGCATTAGAAGCGCCTCGCGGCGCTTCTAATGCGTACCCACAACATATGGTTTTTGTGGAAAGATATGAAAAATATCAATACTTTTTTATTTAAAAAACCCCCAAAAACTCCTTATCTGGAGCTGTTTTATGCTGAGCTGGGCCTTTGCTCTTTGTATATTTTGCATGTATATGGTAATTAGCCATAATTAATTGCCATAATTGGCATAATTGCCATAATTGGCATGTCCCAACAGAGGTTGGGCATGTCCCAACAGAGCCATAATTGGCATGTCCCAACAGACATGTCCCAACATGTCCCAATTGGCATGTCCCAATAATTGGCATGTCCCAATTGGCATGTCCCAACAGAGCCATAATTGGCATGTCCCAATTGGCATGTCCCAACAGAGCCATAATTGGCATGTCCCAACAGAGGTTGTTCTTTGATTACCATATGTACCATGTATATTCTGATGCTATAACTCATTACCTTACTTATCCTAAACATTGAAGATAGAACACTGGTATTCAGGGTTGAGGAATTATCGAATTTTATTACTTGTCCACGGACAAGTAAATGGTCAAAATCCACTTGTCCAGCCAAGATTTACTTGCCCGAAAATTGACATTTTTTTCTTATTTCTCTGAGAAAACATATGTTGTGGGTACTCATTAGAAGCACCTCACCGAGGCACTTCTAATGAGTACAGGGTGGCCACACACTCTGGAAAACAGGGAAAATGGTGAAAAAAAATTCCCTGCAGGGAAAAATCAGGGAATTTGAAATTTTGCTGAAAATCAGGGAAAAATCAGGTCAAAAAATCTTATCTTTGTAAGGTCAAAATATTCAAATTTTATAGCTGTTCAGATGTGGCTACAAGGGGAGGTTGGAGGCCATATATTTTACCAGTTTTGATTTTGACTACCATGAAAGTAAATTAGCACATGTACATCATATTTTAGATAAATTTTCATTTAATTAAGAATATTGTGATAGCATTGTGTATAAACATGTCACTTGACAGCATTTGAATCAGTATATGACTTCTAAAAGTAGGGGCCATTGCGATAATATTAAGGTTTTTAATCAGGGAAAATCAAATCAAATCAGGGAAAAGTCAGGGAAAAATCAGGGAATTTGATTGCTAAAAATGTGTGGCCACCCTGGAGTACCCTAAACATGTTTTCTTCGAGAAGTAAGAAAATTATATATCTTATAATCAGAATACTCTTTCTAGCCAGATCTATGAATTACTTGTCTCAGGACAAGTAAACTGAAATTTCTTACTTGTCCTCAGGGAAATGGGACAAGTTGGACAAGTCGGGCATGGTATTTCCACAGCTCTGCTGGTATTAAAGATGTCCAGGAAGGGTCTCAATCACGAAAGAAAGCCTACCAATGACATCAAGAGGAAGAGTAAACTAACCAAGACAGACATAACAAGTTATAAACCAACATAAAGCAAAGCTATGAGCTCCCTTTTCCCCAGTGAAGTGAAATCAAGCCAGACAAGACCCACAAAATACACAATAAGAATATAAAACCTTTGCCAGTTGGTCTAATAGTTGTTGATCATTATCAGGTGTTTAGTTTTTCTTACGTCAGTTTCATCTTTATATTTTACAGATTTTTTTGTACAAAATTACAAAAGTCAGTAAACGTTAACCATTGAAAGAAGAATTGATCTTGTTTATGCAGTGAAGAGCAATTAATGTTCATATTTGTCAGCAGACATGTTAAACACTTAGCACTCTGTGTTAAATTTTCAGCAGATGACATTTTGAAATATTTTTCTTAATTTTTCCAGAAAATAGGTTATGACATTTCATGCAAATTGCTGCCAATTTGCATGAAATGTCAAATCCTGTTTTATGGGAAAAATGAAAAATATTTTAAATACCAAAATTTTTTATCCAGAGTGTTAAGCATTAAAACCCTATGACATATTTATTGCACAATTGGTCAAAAAAATTTTTCCATCAAATGGTAAATGTTAGACATCTTTTCTGTTTCATTTCAGTATGAGAAGTTAAGAGAACTTGAGAGCAAGACAGCCCTTCCTTTACCAGCGATGGATGTTAAAACAGGACGCAAAACTCCGTATTCGCGTAATAGTAACTCTAGCATGAGCATTCATTTAGATGTAAGTTTGTAACATGCCTAATAAAATAAAAAATCCAAGACAGGGACTCAGCTTATTTTATTGTAAATTTATGGGGATTGGATTAACTCAATAAATTTTCACACAAGGGAGACAACTTTTGTGATTTCCTGTTTGCTTTCCTACACACCAAACCCCTTCTGAAAAAGGGTCTGCTCTAAAAGGAAAGAATTTGCTCCCCATGGTAGCAAATTCTTTCCTTTTAGAGTAGACCCTTTCAGAAGTAGGTAAAAACACAGTTGACAGTTGCCACTCCTGAACATCAGTTCCCCTTTATTTAGGGATCAAGGGCAATATTTGGGTACACAGCGAATTGCTTCTGCTGAGTACCCACAATATGTGATTTTGTGGAGAAATAGAGAAAATATCTATTGATCTCCCCTTATCTAAGTCTACATGTAATACTACCTTTACTTCTATTAACACTCAGTATGCTGGGCAAAAGTCAGCAGACAACATTTTGAAATAGTTTTCCCATAAGAAAAGTAGGTTCAGTTTGTTGTCTGCTAAATTTGCTCAGAGAGTGGTAAAGGTTAAAACTGTACTTGTCCCAAAATTTAAACATGTGCAGCTTAATACCAGGTGCTGGCTTAATGACATGCAGGTATCAAACTTTGTGAACAGTTTAACTGAGGTCTGCACTGTTTGTTTACAGCTGTCTGTCCGCATATTTAGGGTAAATAGAGTAATAAATTAAATATTTGAGTTTTTTATTGTTAGAATTTAACAGCCATGGTCAAATTATAAGTTAATGTTATGTATTCTGTTTGAATCCTCAAAGTGCCAAGCAAAAGTGTAGCAGATGACAGTCTTATTTTTATGTTCCCCCACCTAAGGGGAGGGGAACATATTGGTTTTGGTGTGGATCCCGTTGGCATTGGCGTTGATGTCGGCGTCAAACTTCCTTGTCTGCTCAATATCTTATGAACCAGTGGTTGGATTCTAACCAAATTTTCATGGATACATAATTGGGACATAACAAAGAACTGATTAGATTTTAGTGACCTGGACCTAATTATCAGGGTCATAGCAGCGCACTGTTCTTGTTTTTATTTATCTATTTATTTTTTCTTTTGGTATCACATGTATTAAGTTTTTGAGAAAGTAAGGCATGGCATTGCATGTGAATGATATCTGAAAAAAAAAAAAAAAAAAAAAAAAAAAAAATTCAAATGGTCATCTGCATTTGTGGTTGGCACTTTAAGTTAAAGTTCTAACTTACATTTACTTGTTTTACTTGCATTTTTATGTTTTGTAGAACTTTTACTCATGACTTTTGTCTTACTATGATGATCTTTAACTGTTTGATATTATTTCTGACTTTTATAAAATGCAGGGATGGAGGCCAATCATGTAATATAAGTAGAGTATACTAAAAAATATTTCAATTTGTATATTACATATGTTTTTCATCACATTCTATTTTATATTCTTTCTGTGTTTTCAAATGATGCCAAGAAGTTTTGCAACACAACATCATCTTCACCATTACATAGCTTGTTACATGTACATGTACCATTCTAAAGGAAATGTTTCCTCAAGGGACAACGCATGAAATGTCAGGCCTTTTTTTCGGGAAAAATAAGAACACAATCTTGTATGTTGAAATTTTTTACCTAGCATACTAATCATTAAGCACCTTATCTGGAGTCTTATATTTTTAAATTTCGGATTTACAGACTGAATATAGACACATGAAGAATTCATATTTGGTTTTTCATTGCATTGATTATGGTGTTTAGGCATTATGATAAAGTTGAAAAGGCCTGTTTGTGTATCTTAAAAGATTTGGATGAGATTTACAGGGAGAATTACAAGAGTACATTATATGAGTCTCATCAAAGGAAAAGAGCCATTATAGCATATGTGAACAGCAGAGGTTCAGGTGAGCCTTTGCATCTGCCAGAACCTATGCCATTACAAAAACACGCCTATTCAAATCTAGTGAGAATGTTACCACCAAAAATGAAAACTTTCAGATGAAAAATTCTGGTAGTTTTCATATTTCTGCTCAAAACATAGATTGTGGATACTTGTTAGAACTGCCTCAAAGAGGCAGTTCTAACAAGTACCCACAATCTATGTTTTTCACTGAGGCAGTTCTAGCAAGTACCCACAATCTATGTTTTTGAGCAGAAGTAAGAAAATTAATGAATACCCCTGTAAACCCCAGTTTTATGCGAACAGCAGAGGTTCAGGTGAGCCTTTGCATCTGCCAGAACCTATACAATTATGAAAACATGCCTATTCAAATCTAGTGAGAATGTTACCTCCAAAAAATGGAAACTTTCAGATGAAAAATTCTGGTAGTTTTTATATTTCTGCTCAAAACATAGATTGTGGGTACTTGTTAGAACTGCCTCAAAGAGGCAGTTCTAACAAGTACCCACAATCTATGTTTTTGAGCAGAAATAAGAAAATTAATGTATACCCCTGCAAAGCCAAGTTTTATTGTATAAAAGTGGGGTTTAAGGGGGACAACACTATATAAGCGTGTTTTCGTGATGCTATGTCGTTTGCTCACATAAGCAGTAGACCAAGGATAATCTTCAGTCAGAGAACTAGAAATGTGAACTTGCTAAAGGATGGTGCATGTGCACTGAAAGATTGATTCAAATGCAAGCCCTAAGAGCCCTTTATTTTGCATCAAGTCTCATATATTTTCTAATCACAGTGTTTGCTGAATTTGTAAGTACTTAGATTTGAATATTTGTGTGCTGCTTCTGAATAGGTAACCGGGTGTATACCATATTTGAATATCGTCATAACTCAAGATAAGACACATTTCCCAAACAAGTAGTATTGATTTGTTTTCTTGTTTTTTTCCATGAAAACGTTTGTTATAGATACTCAAGTACCTTTTGAAGGTGGTTCTAAGGGGTACCAAAACATATGTATGGAGAAATGATAAAAATATGTCACCTGTAACATGCAAAAAGGGCCCTAATGCCATATATAGGCAGCGAAGACCCAGATCTTGAGAGTCGATGTTGCCCACTCACAGAATCAATGGACACTAAGCATTAATTGATGTTATGTGAATTTAGGTAATCAGATAATTCCAAAAAGTTGCTTGAAATTTTTTTATGCTCGATAAGATAAGATAAGATTTTTCACTTTATTAGTTTTTGAATAAAAAAACTAGGATTCTGTCAGTTACACAACTGAAATGTTGCTTAGATTACCATGTGTACCCTAAGTATTTGAACAGACAGGCCTGAGCAAACAGTGTAGACCCAGATCAGAGTTCACATTGCTCAAGTTGCCAGTCATCTAGTAGATTTTTGACTCATTTACAGCCACCAAAATTTGCTTGTTAAAACTTTAGAAGTATGGTTAGGAGTTAACCCTTGCCATGCTGAATAAATTAAGATACCAGGGCTACCTAATTTTTATCCAGTTAAATTACCTGATCAAGGTTGTTGATACAAATTCACATAATTAAATAATGACAAACAGTACAGATCGAGATCAGTTGGCTTCTTTAGAATCCAACTGATCTGGATCTACACTGTTTGCAATGTTGGACCTATCTGGGTTAGCAGGACCAGGGTTAAGGTGTCTGAATAATTAGGTTAAACATGGTAATGAACAGCAAATTTGAAATTGTGTCTATATTCATATAATTATAGTTGAGTAGAATAAGTTTACTGGGTGATAGGGCAGTGTGGCCTTCTGTTGAAACCTCCAGAAGAGTGGCCCTGCCATAATTGGCTTTTGACTAGATGCTTCATGCCTCCCTTGAAGCAAGTTAGGGGTTGGGGCCTTTTTCTCAGCTGTCCAATTCTTGTTTTCATTTTCCCTCTCTCTGAGAGATGGCTCAACCTGACAAATATTGTTGACAGGGCCATTACACCTCAGTTTAAACTATGGATCATCTAGAGGGTCATTACACTGACTGTTCCATGTATATACCTACTGTTTAACCCATTGTAGTCGGGAGACCTGTAAAAGGGTAAGTGGCAAACAGTGCAGACCCAGATCAGATGCCGCAGAACACAGCATCTGATCAGGGTCTCCACTATTTGCAAATAGTTTAGCCATTTTTCTCTAGGAATATATAAATTTCACAGCCGGACGTACCTAAAATTGAAATTGGACTCTTCCAATATATAGCGTGGGAGAGTCTATTCAGTATACAATGGGTTAATCAACATTTTGATTTGATTGAGCAGCTTAGATTTATCTCAGATGGCTGCTTCAAGTCTGCACTCAAAGCTGAGTAAAACAAGGAAAGAATTTGCTCCCTAAAAGTGGTCTACTTTGCAAGGAAAGAATTTGCTTGCTTTGGGAGCAAACTCTTTCCTTGTAGAGTAGACTCTTTTCAGAAGTGAGCAGAAAACAATTTTTACAGTTACATCCCTTGAAAGGTGTTATATCGTTTCCACTTCTTGTTACTTTGTAGTGATGATATAACTGTAATTATCCTACTCTTCTTTCGATATCTTTTGCCTGTACGCTCAACTATCAGTGCTTACAATTTCCACTCCGTTTGAATTACGCGCTGAATTTTCACCCCATTCATTACGATATTTGAACTCAGTAAATGACCTTTATATTTCAGTATTTCACTAATAGTCCCTTTGTATCGCTCTCATTCCATAACACAACTAGGTATTGGCTGATTTTTCTCCTAAACAAAGGCTGTTGTTTTGCCTTAAGACTATCTATTTCCCCATTCGTTAGAATTGCCTTGTTTCTAATGAATACCTACAACATATGTTTTTATAGAGAACTTACAAAAATTATCCCTAATTTATCACCAAATACCTACCTGATCTGTTGCTCTACGTAACGTTGTTGTTGTTGTGTGGATTTTAAACGCTACCAGGCACCCTAGGCACATAGAGGCAGCGGCGATTGTTATGTACATGTATTTGTACAGCCTTGTTTCCATGGATCACCCATGCACACTTGGTGCCGCTGTCTGTCATCAAGAGCCGCCTTGTCCACTTTATACTTAACCCAGGGCACGTTGAGTATGAGCTAGGCGTACTAATGGACTGAAAATTGTCTCGACTCGAGTGGGATTCGAACCCATGATATCCCGCTTGAAAATCTCGTGCACGAACCACTAGGCCACCCAGCCCACTCTAGGTAACATAAATAAACTGGTTTTTATATCACATGGTAGCTAAGTGGTTTGGTAGGAACAGGTACTCTGATTGGCTGTTCAGCCGAAGGGGACTCCTCTGATTATAAATAGCTGCGGGGTAAGCAATTATCAATGAAATGGTGGAAGATAAAACAGAGGTTTGTCTTGAAAAAATTGAGTTAGCAAATCTCTGTGCAAGAGAGTACTTTTGCCTGAAGCTTTACACAAAAGAAGTAAATTTGCAATTTTTTGTTGCCATGATCAAATGCAAAACCATTTGTCATAACTACCTCTGCACATAAAAGTTTATTCGAGTCATTGGTTTAAAAAAATGAATAGTTTCATTTTTTTCATAGTTGCTGAAATTTATGCAGAAGTCATAGGGTAGGTAAATAAAAGACAGGTTTTCAACAAGTTTCACTTACTCAGTTTTCATGAATTTTTCATGGTATTGTCATGAAACATCAATAATTAATAACCAGCAAAGAAAAGGAAAAAAAAATATTTTCTTAGATAAAAATTCCAAAAAATCACTTTACTAGAAAAATTGCATGGGTCAGACCAGTTTTTGATAGTAAATTTAATTTTAGAGTAAATATTTGAGAACAAAACACAGAAACAGAAAAGACAAATGGTTTCTGATTAGATACTGTCAATCAGAACAAAATTTTTTCACAAAATAAAATGCCATGCAAAAAACATCTTTCCAAGTGATGTCAAAAGGACCATAAGTATCCCGATACAAAAATGTGTCCTGACTCTGTACTATAATGTTATTAAGTAATTTTGTATTGTCCATGTTACAGGTATGAAGTACCGGTATGCTGTATTAGGCTGAAAGCCTGTAACTTGGCAAAAGCCTGTAACTTGGTCAATACAAAATAACTTGATTAATGACAATTTTATTAATTGACTTTTTAAACATCTTGCTTAGCGATGATTGTCACAATAAATAAGATTTTTCATAGCTGCTATATAGCCAAGTCCATATCGATCATGCCTTCCATCTTCTTAATATGACTGAAACTCACTGAAAATGAAGCATAACAGGGTTACTTTGCAGACTATTCATCCTGATAACAAACTCTGCCAATATGGAGACAGTCGTCCAGTACAAGAAAAAAGTCAGCCCATACAGAAACAACTAGGTCTACAGAAACATTCGACCAGTACAACTGATATTGGCAATTTTTTTCTGTATTGGCTGAGTTTTTTTTATTTGTATGATTTGGGCTGATTTGGTGATTTAACTAATAATATACTTAAATATGTCCTCAATTTTGAATAAGACCTGAGGTGATGTGTCTAAAATATGCTATCAAATTGAGGATGGTAGGTGGTGGTAAGTGCCTTCTCTACTTGGTGAGAAAGGGGCATGTTAACTCATTGTAGACTGAATAGACCCCCCCACACTATATACTTGAAGAGTCCAATTTCAGTTTTAGGTATATCTGGCTATGAAATTTAGATATTCCTAGAGAAAAATGGCTAAAATATTTGCAAACAGTGGAGACCCTGATCAGACACTACATTCTGCTGCATCTGATTTGGGTCTGCATTGTTTGACAATTACCCTTTAAGGGATCTCAAGACTACTATGGGTTAACCCTTGTCCTACTGAATAAATTAAGATGCCACGCCCATTTCTAATTTCTAGCCAATCAGATTATTTGATCCAGATTGTTGATATAAATTCACATACTTAATGGCAAACAGTGCAGATTCAGATCAGTTGGCTACTTCAGAAGCCAACTGATCTGGACCTACACTGTTTGCAAAGGTAGGACATATCCGGGTTCAGCAGGACTAGGGTTAATATTACATTTGTTTCTGCACTGTCATTAGTTCACCTGAGCTATGCTGTTGTTTAGTAAAGGGATTTAGAAATGGCTAAAATTATGGTTTTCTGCATTTTTGTTTTGTTGCCATGACAACTGAATGGTCCCATAGACTTATAATGGGAAAATGGTTAAATTGTATTTTCTCCATAATACATGAAGTGATGTGAACCATATATGGCAGTTATGATTATTTGATGATTTTCTACCAGTTTATGTGTTTTATTTATTATAATAAATGGGATTTTATTGGTTGTGATGGCAAAATATTGTAGAGGGAAATGTGTAAATGACAACTTGCACCAGCAGGGAAAGGAGACCCTGTTCATGTTGGGTAGCATAATGTCACTGAGTTACCAAATCACCTGTAACGCTGCCTGTAGATCAAGTAATGCAATCCCAGTGGATTTTTGTTTACAAAAACACACAGTACCTTGATTTGAGAGGAAAAACCGACAAAGTAAAAAAAGTAAGGTTGACAGTAAGAAATATGCAGAATTCTGAAGGTATTGCAGCATTTATTTGTATAGTTTATGATGTAATGTGTGGTGGTGACTCTTTGCAGGAGATGACACACTATTTGCAGGTACGCAGATGCAAAGCGCTTGATTCCACATAAAATGCAAAATATATAACTGCTGGGGTCATGTAGCGAGGTGCATTTCATACTACTGGGCATAAATTGATTAACAATGTCATTTTTAGCTCACTTGAGCAGGACGTGCTCAAGGCGAGCTATTGTGGTCAGTCAATGTCCATCATGTGTCATCTGTCATGCAATCTGGTTTAAAAGCCTACTCATCCTACACCCCTGGGCCAGTTGACTCTAAACTTGGTAGGAAGCATCGGGTGATTTGTAGATCAAAAGTAGCTAAAATTCAAAATCAAAGGTGGCCACCATGGCCGCCAACTTGAAAATCTATTTTGCAATTCTTCCCCTGGACAGAAAGGCCAGTTGGCTTGGAACTTGGTAGGAAGTATCGGGGCAACTACCAAATAAAAAATAGCTAATATTGTTCTAATGGGAAATCCAAAATAGCTGCCATAGCAGCCATCTTCAAAATTTATTTTGCCCTTCTTCTCCTAAACAGAAAGGCCAGTTGACTCCAAACTTGATGGGAAGTATTGGGGCAACTTGCAGATCAAAAATAGCTAAAATCATTCTGATTGGAAGTCCAAGATGTCCACCAGGGCAGCCATCTTGAAAATCTATTTTGAACCTCCTGAATCATCATCATCATCATCTTCATCATCGGCAACATCCACATCAGTGGGCCCCCTTCCAGGTAGCTGGCTTGCTGCATGCTTGGCAGATCTCATACGAGATCTTCAGGTATGTCTATCATGAGGGTTAATAGCCAAGAGCTTCCACTCTCTGCAGTCTCACCATCAGCTGCTTCCATGTCATCTTGGACCTCCCAGGCCCATGCTTTCCATCAACCTGTAGGTCAAAGGCTGTCTTGACTGCACCATTGGAGCATTCCACCTGTCCATACCAGTGGAGCCTTTTCTCCTTCAGAATGAGGTCCAGATCCTTAATGCTATTTATAAAGCCATGCAAGTAGCTCTTTGGATCTGGTGGTGACAATGTCTTGCCGCTTGACATTGCAGATCTGTCTGATCAATACCCTGTTATTTCACTGCAGAATTTGGAGGTTTGGCCCTGTCAACAGCAAAGTCTCATGGGCTTGGAGCATTGCCCTCCTGCACACAAGAGCTGTACACACGGCCATGTGTCTTGAAAGAGAGATGGTGGAAAGAGATAAGTGGTAGCAGCTCCTTGAACTTCTTCCAGGTGTTCAACTCATGTTGTATTTGAAAGTTTTACAGCCACTGGCTGCTGAGAGCATGTCTTCTTGGTAGCAAAGGGAAGCTACCACCTCCAGCTTGTCAGGTCCAACTTGGACTTCCCTCTGTGGTCTGCCATCCATGGTGTGTGCAGTTCCGTGGCACCATGTACATCTGTAATTGGGGTCCTTTGTCAAGTGCTTGAGCCCACTGCATTTCTTGTGCACCCAGTGCTTGCAGCTGTTGCAGAAGATGCTGTTGCTGCCCACTCCAGTGCAACAGATGGAGCATGGAATCTAGCCTGAACTCTACAGGAGGTCCAGGCCTGTACCCACAGATCATGATCTTTGTCTTTCCTGCATTTACTCTGTCCTTTCTCATTCATTGCTTCTTTCTAAGTCAAGATCCTTCTGACACATTCCTCGAGTGATTCAGCGATGGTAAGATCATTGGCATGGAGGTCCTTCCAGGGGACCCCAGAGTGGAACTCGTGTGACAAGGCTTCAAGCACAATGATGAAGAGCAGCGGGCTGTGTACTGAGCCTTGATGAACACCGACCTATACTTCAAACTCTTCCCTGTACTCTCACCAACAGGGACACGGCTCCGAGCATTGGCATACATCTCCTGCACAATCCATTCCTCCACACGAAGTTTTCTCAGGGCCAACCAGCTGACCTTCTGAGGCACTCGATCAGACTCCTTCTCCAAGTCTGTTAAAGCCATGTAGAGTCTCTTGTTGGCAGCTGGATACTTTTCTTGCAGCTGCCTGACACTAAAGATCTGTTGTGCCTCTGTCTGGGACGAAGCCAATTGGGAATCATCGATTGACACCAACTGTCTGATAAGGCCATCCACAATCCTCTCCAGGACTTTCATGACCTGCTCTGTCAGCTTGAGACTGTAGTTTCCCCTTTCCAATGCATCCCCCTTACCCTTGTAGAGGCAGACAATGAAACAATGCTCCCAGTCAGAGGGTACCTTGCCATCTGGAATGATTGCAACTGCGAGGTCACGGATCATGGAGGCGCCTATGTCACTGGCTACTCGTACCATCTCCACCACTATGCCTGATGGGTTTGGTTCTTTGCCTGCCTTCTTAACCCTATAGATGGTGATTGGAATGGGAGGGCCTTCCACTGGTGGTTTATCAGACAGGTGGTCTGGATCCCAGTCAAACTCAACTTTGAGAAGCCTTTGGTAGTGCTCTAACCAGGCCTTCTGCTTTGAGTCTTTGCTCATTGACATCTCTCCTGCATCATTTTGCACCAGTTTGTCACCAACAACATCAGCATTCTCTCTTCTAAAAATCATGTTAGCAAGGTGGTAGACTTCTGAAGACTTAGCCAACTGACTTGAAACTTGGTAGGAAGTATCATGGCAACTTGCAGATCAAAAATAGCTAAAATCATTTTGATAGAAAATCCAAGACAAAACTTGATGCATCATTAACCCATTTTTTAGTCTGGAGACCTCCAAAATGGTAATTGGCAAACAGTGCAGACCCAGATCAGATGCCACAGAATGTGGTGTCTTATCAGGGTCTCCACTGTTTGCTAATAGTTCAGTCATTTTTCTCTATGGACATCTAAATCACACAGCCTGACATACCTGAAATTGAAATTGCGCTCTTCCAATGTATAGTATGGGGAGAGTTCTTTCAGTCTAAAATGGATTAAACAAAGGTGAATGTCAAATAGTATAGACCTGTTTGTTTTGGCATATCAGTAAATATCTAAGGTAAATGTGGTAGTAGTATTCACGAGTGTAGGACAATTACCAAACCAGGACATTTACCCATCCATACATTTACCTACCTGGACATACACCCACTCAGATATTTACCCACCTGTACATTTACCCACAGGACATTTACTTACCTGGACATTACCCACACAGACATTTACCACCCATACATTTACTCACCATACATTTACCTGCCTGGATATGTACCCACCTGGACATTTACCCACCCAACATTTACCTACCTTGACATTTACCTATCTGGACATTTCCCCACCTGGACATTTACCCACATTTTCTAATATTCTTTTTATTTTATTTCCAATTTGCATATGATTGTTAGTTAATCACAAGTTTAAGCTTTCACAAAAAGCTTGGTCTGCCCTTTGCACACAATAAATATTAAGCTGATTTTAATAGTATAGGTTCTTTACATGCAAGTCTTGGCTAAATTGGCTGATTTCCAAAATGCTTTGGGTGAATTGAAGACTTGTTGGGCATGGTATTTCCACAACTTACCAAGGTCTGCAGGGGAATGACAGGGCAAAGATCAGAGAGATCTGCAATGTTAAGCCACAAGATATTGTCAGATCAGGTCCAATGAGCTACTTGCATGGCTTGGCATTGAGGGTCTGGACCTCATTCTGAAGGAGAGAAGGCTCCATTGGAATGGACATGTGGAATGCTCCAATGGTGCAGTCGAGACAGCCTGTGACATACAGCATAAGGTATGTGTAACATAGACAGTCGGAGGGTAAATACTGGTAAAAGAACTATAATATGCTTGACTGCTTTCTTTCTCTTACAGGATGACTATCGAAGAAATCCAAATGCAGACCAGCAACTGCTCCACTTGGCAGAAAAACATGGAAAGCAGATGGAATATCTACATCTACGCAATAAAGATCTAGAAAAGCAGAGAGATGGTTAGTTTTATTTTCCTTTTTCTCCTTTGATCAGTGTTCTATTCCTGCATTTGGCAATTAACTCAAGTGGCAGGGATGTAAATCTTTTAGTGGTGGGGCTTATGTATTTTAGGGGTAGTTGATTGTTATGAATATTAACCCTAGTCCTGCTGAACCATATACACCACGCTTTTACAAACACTGTAGATCCAGATCAGTTGGCTTGGAAGCCAACTGATCTGGATCTGCGATGTTTGTCATGAAGTATGTGAATTTATATCAACAACCTGGATCAAGTAATCTGATTGGCTGATAATTAGAAGTAAGCGTGTCATCTTGACGTATTCAGCATGCCCTTGTCATGCAGAATGAATGAAGATGCTACACCCAATTCTAATTTTCAGCCAATCAGATTTTTTGATCAGTATTGTTGATGCAAATTCTCATATTAATGACAAATAGTACAGATTCAGATCAGTTGGCTTCTGTTTGCAGAGGCAGGGCATATCTGGGTTCAGCAGGACCAGGGTTAAAGCCCTTTAAGAAGGTTTGGAAATAATCAACACACGTGTAAAAAAGTGGCATGAGACAGATAAAAAACAAGAACCATATTTAGCTTAAATATTTAAGAAATATTTTACTAATTTTGTGTGATTTTTCTTACCAACTTTGCGTGGGTATATCATATATATTGGGGATAGAGTTTATTAAGTTTTGATGATCTTGATATCATTTTCAAGGTAACATTGAGTGGGAACATCAATGGTTAGATTCTTACTGAACTTGGAGTTGAATTAGAGGATGTCCAATTGCCATTCAATTTATTTTCTAAGCGGTATCCAGAGCAAGTAAAATAGTTGGTCAAACTTAACCTGTTTTTGTCATTTAAAATGTAAATAATAATTTAAGCTTATTAATGTACTTTTGGAGTAACCTCTGGTCCTAGGTTGAGGCTATACTCTGTTGGCAAATGAAAGAAAAAAAGCAAATAAGATGTCAAGGAAGTACCACAGTCACAAGACATAGCATACCAAAGACACTTAGATGAAGAAAAAACAAACCATGATGTTCAGCACACGCCTAATAAAAGAACAAAAAGCAAAGCAACCTACCAAAGCCAGTAGTTAGACAGGACCTACCAAACCCACCAAATTACAATTCAGTATTCAGACAGGACCTACCAAACCCACCAAATTCCTATTCAGTAGTCAGACAGGACCTACCAAACCCACCAAATTCCTATTAAGTAGTCAGACAGGACCTACCAAACCCACCAAATTCCTATTTAGTAGTCAGACAGGACCTACCAAATCCACCAAATTCCTATTTAGTAGTCAGACAGGACCTACCAAAGCCACCAAATTCCTATTCAGTAGTCAGACAGGACTACCAAACCCACCAAATTCCTATTAAGTAGTCAGACAGGACCTAGCAAACCCACCAAATTCCTATTCAGTAGTCAGACAGGACCTACCAAACCCACCAAATTCCTATGTAATAGTCAGACAGGACTTACCAAACCCACCAAATTCCTATTTAGTAGTCAGACAGGACCTACCAAACCCACCAAATTCCTGTTCAGTATTCAGACAGGACTTACCAAACCCACCAAATTCCTGTTCAGTTTTCAGACAGGACCCACCAAACCCACCAAATTTCAAATCAATACATTTGTATTCAGATAAGCTCAGTGATCCCTAAAGACCAGGAAATATAAACTTCACTAAGTCTTCGCATGCTGGGTAATTTTGCCTGCTTTTCTGTCGTCTGTGGATTTTTTTTTGTTTTAAAATTAACTTTTGCAAAAAAATTTCAGGAATACCATCATAGTGTCAAACAGTTTGGATCCAGATCAGGTCCGACATTTTGTACATTTTTATCAGGCCTGATCTGGGTCCAAACTGTTTGTAAAGGTTATCAGCAGACGACAAAAGCTGCCACTAGTGTGGAAAGAGTTAAGAAGACAGTGGACACGATTTACATCCCCTGCACAGGACTTAACACCAGTTGTTGTGAAGATAAATAGTTTCTGAATAGAAATATTAATTACAAGCAAGAAACTATTTATGGAGAAATAATATTTCTCTTATCTAGGGCACTGTTATGAATAGTATTATAGACAGTATAATGTTTGCCATTTTGTACTAAAGTTATTTTATTACAACCTAATTTACCCTAAATATTGAACACTATAACTCCTTACCATACTTGTCCTAAAAGTCAAACAAGTTCATTTTTACTATTGTAAATGTCTGAAACTTTTGAACACTTTATTCCAAACCTTTTTGGCCTAAATATTGCTTTTTATTCAGTTGTTTCTTAACCCTTGTCATGCTGAATAAATAAAGATGCCATGCCCATTTCCAATTGTCAGCCAATCAGATTACTTAATCTAGATTGCTGATATAAATTCACATGATGAATGACAAACAGTGCAGATCCAGATCAGTTGGCTTCTTCAGAAGCCAACTGATCTGGATCTACACTGTTTGCAAAGGCAGGGTATATCGTGGTTCAGCAGGGCAAAGGTTAAAATACTCAGTGGAATGGTAAACAGGAGCAGTCTGGAGCAGTCTGATCAGAGTGCACTGCTCACTTATGTCATTTTGTCAAAAACTGTGCATGAAATTTTAGGACAATTATCATACTCTTTGATGTGTCTAAAACACTGCTGATTGAGTGACAAACAGTGTAGATCCTGATCAGACACCCATTTTGCTTTGTCTGATTAAGACTTTCACTGTTTGCCCTGTCCTGTCTGTCCCTTCTTCTGTCTTAGAGTAAATATGGCAGAAAGCTGTAAATATGGCAGAAAGCTGTTTAAATGAGTTAGAATGGTATTGTCCTGTTATATTTTTAACCCTTGTCGTGCTGAATAAATTAACTGCCATACCCACATCTAATTTTCAGCCAATCAGATTACTTGATCTAAGTTTTTCATACAAATTCACATACTTTATGACAAACAGTGAGGATCCAGATCAGTTGGCTTCTTCAGAAGCCAGCTGATCTGGATCTACACTGTTTGCAAAGGCAGAGTATATCCCGGTTCAGCAGGACAAGGTTTAATTGTTTAATATCTTTTGTTTTACATTATTTGTTCCAGATATTAGGAAGCAGCTGGAGGGTTTGGGTAAAAGGCCTATACCATCAGGTAGAGACTCTACTGCAGAGTTACTGCAGCAACTCAAAGATCAGGAAGAGAAAAATCATAGAGCTCTAGAAGATTTGAAAAGAGATCTGTATGGTATCAGTAACCAGAGAGTAAATGTTATGTAAGTAAAAAGTTAATTTTTTGACGATGACCCATCTTTCATATTATAAAATATAGCTGATAGTATTTGTTTATGTTTTATGTTTACATCAGATTCTTGATACTTTTAGTACCTTCCATTAATGCATTCTAGTCTGCATTATTTTTTTTACTGGAGGCAAACTGGAAATACAGACTTTTAACTCCTTTGTAAACTTTCATCTTTTATCTTGTTGGTAGATGAATTTTTGGCTGTTTGGATTCTCTGTACTTTTTGCTTTGGACTCTTTTTTAATATCTTCATTAGCTGGCCTTGACAAAAGTATAGGTAAAACTATAGCAGTCATCATGGCATTGGTTTCAGCATCCGCATTAGTTTAAGTTTTTGATTACAACTTTTAACCCTTGTCCTGCTGAACCCGGATATACCCTGCATTTGCAAACAGTGTAGATCAAGATCAGTTGGCTTCTGAAGAAGCCAACTGATCTGGATCTGGATCTGCACTATTTGCCATTAAGTATGTGAATTTATAGCAACAATCTGGATCAAGTAATCTGATTGGCTGAAAATTAGAAATGGGCATGACATCTTAATTTATTCCGCAGGACAAGGTTAATTAAAAGGCTATATCTCCTAAACCTCTAGATGGAAGTAGTTCATACTTGCCCTGTGCTGGTCTGAAGTTCCATTCTGTACCATCCCTGCCCACTTGAGTTACTTTGACGTCAAGGTCACAAACTTAGAACAAATTTATGTTAAAGTTTTTGGTTAAAGTTTTAGAGGCAAAGCATGATTCAGGTCTTGTGACAGCTCTGATTGGTTCTTGGTATTGGTAACAGTTCTTTTAATGCTACATTATATTTACCCTTAACACTGAGCACTCTGGGTAAAATTTTCAGCAGATGCCATTTTGAAATATTTTTCTTATATTTCCCAGGAAACAGGGTTTGGCATTTCATGCAAATTGTCTCCAATGGAAACAATTTGTATGAAATGTCAAATACTGTTTTCTGGGAAAATTAAGAAAAGTAACTCCAATTTGTCATCTTCTGAATTAGCCCAGAGTGTGGTAAAGGAAAATTTTGTATTAAGTAAAATTATAGCAGACAACATTTTTTTTTTTTTTAAATCATTTTTCAGTGACAATAACTCTTTGCATTCTATTACTCACACACAGTTTTCCTCTGGAAAAAAAAAAAAAAAAGATAAAAATAAAAATGTCTGCTGCAGTTGTGATTTGCGCTTTAAGGGTTAAGAATAGTTGGTTAACATTTACCATGCTATAGGCAAATTCAGCAGATGACAAACTAATGACATTTTTCTTATTTTTCCCAGAAAATAGGAATTGACACTTCATGCAAATTGTCTGCTCAGGAGACAATTTAGTAGACAATTTGCATGAAGTGTCAAATCCTATTTTCTAGGTAAAACAAGAAAAAATATTTAAAAGTGTTGTCTACTGAAATTTTTATCCAGCATACAAAGTGCTAAATATGCTTTATCAGGCTTTGTCTAAAATCATTTTTTGGAAATCTCATCATCTAGTAGATTACCAAAGATGTATGTCAGTTCAAACATAAGGTTATTGTATTTACCAGATACATATTGGGAAAGACCTAAGCAAACATTGTTTACCCAGAACAGATGCTATATTCTGTGGCACTTGATCAGGGGCTACACTGTTTTCAACTCAATCAAATATTTTTAGACACATCAGCAGGTAGTAAAATGGACTTGTTCAAAGTTTAGAACAAGTATGGTAAAGAATTAAGATGTCCCAATAGTTGAAGTACATACAATACTTTTGATTTATAGTTCTAAGTTTGGACAGGAGATTCTGAGTCACTTGATACTTAGGCATTTTGAAAATTTAACAGAGACCTTGAGCTCCTGTTTAGAAATACAAGGAAATGTGTCAACATGATTGCTGAAATTGAAAAGAAAATAGAAGAGGAAAAACAGGCTCAGGCTGTTACTGACAGCAAATTAAAACCTCCTGAGTCTGAGAAAGGTACCCCTGAAAAGGAAGATAAAGAACTGACAGATTCAGACAAACTTGAAGACATAGTGAAAGAGAAGCTTGAGTCTGAGGATGTAGAAAATGTTACAGAACAGTCGGATTCAGAAAAACAAGACAGATTGTTAGATAATCTCAAGACAACCAATTTAGAGCTGAAAAGAAAAATAGCAGAAATGAAAAGTTTATTGAATGACTCTTACCGAGATCAATGGATTAGAGATTTTAGGTCTGTCCAAGATAGTATAATGTTCACCTGTTAGTACGAAACTTATTTTATTATTACCATATTTACCCTAAATATTGAACATCATAACTCCTTACCATTTTAGTCCTAAAAGCCAAATAAGTTCATTTTTACTATGGTTTTGAACACTTTATTCCAAACTCTTTTGGCTTAAATTTTGCTTTCTGTTCAGTTGTTTTTTAAAATATTTAGTGGAATGGCAAACATTGTAGACCATGATCAGACAGCTCATTCAGGAGTGGCCAGATCTGGGTCTGTACTATTTCCATCTATGCCATTTTGTTAGAAACTTGTGTAGGAAATTTTAGGGCATTTATCCTACCTTCGATGTGTCTAAACACTGCTGGAGTGACAAACAGTGTAGAGCCTGTGTAGACACTCCATTTTGCTGTGTCTGATCAAGGTTTTCACTGTTTGCCCTGTCCTGTTTGTCCCAATACTTGGAGTAAATATGGTAGAAAGCTGTTTGAATGAGTTAGAATGGTTCAGTATTGTTGTGTTGTATTTTCAATTTTTCAATGTTCTCTTTTTGTTTTTCATTATTTGTTTCCTTTGGAATATTCACAAGGTTCATCTTAATCCTTGTCCTGCCTAACCCGGATATAACCTGCCTTTGCAAACAGTGTAGATCCAGATCAGTTGGCTTCTGAAGAAGCCAGCTGATCTGGATCTGCACTGTTTGTCATTAAGTGTATGAATTTGTATCAAAATCCAGAATCAAGTAATCTGATTGGCTGAAAATCAGAAGTGGGCATGGCTTCTTAATTTATTCAGCAGGACAAGGATTGGCTGAAAATCAGAAGTGGGCATGGCTTCTTAATTTATTCAGCAGGACAAGGGTTAAATTCTTTATTTTTTCACTAAGTTCAGATGGTTAGATATACCTTTATTTTATATGTTCATTTGCTTTTCTTTACAAATTTCTGTTTTAAGGCTAAGCACTCTGGGTAAAAATTTCAGCAGATGACATGTTGAAATATTTTTCTTATTTTTCCAGAAAATAGGCTTTGACATTCCATGCATATTGTCTCCTTTGGACTGAGGAGACAATTTACATACAATGTCAGTGCCTATTTTACATAAAAAATGTGAAAAATATTATTAATTTTTCATCTGCTGAATTTGCCCAGAGAGTAGTAAAGGTTAAAATAGTCAGCAGATATCATTTGGAAATGTCAAAGAATATACTATTTCTGTGCAAACAAAGCTTTTATACTCAAATTTTAATTACACCACAACCTCTTTATAACACTATTGTTGGGGTCCATAGCACAAACCGTGTTAGTTAAACAACCGTGTTATATCCAAACAAAAATGTATAGAATATATTGAAAAATGACCATTTATGGTCATTTTTCAATATAATCTATACATTTTTGGGATCCATCTTTGAACCCTGTTGTATCCAAAACCGTGTTATAACGAACCGTGTTATACAGAGGTTGAAGTGTATAGGGAATTTGAAAACTCAACTTTTCAGCAACTTTAGAGGAATTTTACAATAAACTGAGGATAAGCATTCAGCTGTAAAAGCAGTATTTTACCATTTTCTGCTTTTGCTCTGTTCCTAGGGAAAAACATATTAGGGAGCATGGTGGCACAATGATTAGACTGGCCTCAGGTGCTGTAGCATCTCTGGCAAGCATGATGTTAATACAGTGCACTGTCCTTTGGATTGGAACATTAAATGGATGACCCCGAGACAAAATTGCTCATTAGGGGTCTATCAAAAAAAAACTGCCTGCCTCAAATAAGGCTTTTATACAGTTTGTGTGTGTGTTGTGTGGGGTGGGCAGTCACACTGGCTGTACATTGCATTTTAGTTTCTGCACGGAAGTATCTAATAAGCACTACTTATTGACTTTTCCTGTTTCAGCAAAAAAGTACTCATATTTTTCTTATTTCTCCACAAAAATATTTATTGTGGATCCACAGAAGAAGCACCTTGTTGAGGCACTTCTAATGAGTACCTACAACATATGTTTTCACAGAGAAATAAGAAAAAGTATTATATGGATACCCCCTCTTATTTGGAGCTATGTGTCCGCAGGTGATAGTCAAGTATGACCAACTAATAGTAGAAAGAAAGAGGAAAGGAGCCATAGTTTCAAGGTGTAATAATGAATTGTTATAATGAATAGTGTTTTAATGTATAGTGTTAGCATTATAATGAATGATGTGAGTGTTATAATAAAAAGTGTTATAATGAATAGTGTTAGTGTCATAATGAATAATGTAAGTGTTATAATGAATTGTGTTATAATGAGACTCTAGTGTACCATTCTTACATTTTAAAATATAGAAATGTAGAAATTTAACAAAAAAATGTAAAATGATAATTATTTTGCATTTGTTTTTGTCAACAGAGAAGTAGAAAAACCTTACCCAGTTCAAGCACCACCGCCACCACCACCTCCACAACCGGCACCGCCACCACCAGAACCACAAAAGAAACCCTTTGTGTTCCCAGTATACCATGGAAACTCGCTGGTTGATGAAATATGGTAAGATGTTCTTGCAGTATACTTGAATAGGTTTTGCTTAATGTCCTAAAATTTCACACACCAAGGTTTCTAAAAAAATGGCATACCCAAACAGTGCAGACCCAGATCAGACTGCTCCTGAAGGAGCAGTCTGATCAGGGTCTACACTGTTTGCCATTCCAGTAAGTATTTTAACCTTTACCACCCAATAGGCAAATTCAGCAGATGACAATTTCATTGTTTTTCTTACTTTTCCCAGAAAATAGGTTTTGATATATCATGCAAATTGTCTCCATTGGAAAATAAGAAAAAAAAAAAAAAAAAAATCAGAATGTCGTCTGTGGAATTTTTATATATAATATATAAATCGGATTTTTGATTAATGTGCAGGTACACAAGCAACATCCACATCAGTGGGCCCCCTTCCAGATAGCTGGCTTGCTGCACGCATGGCAGATCTCACACCAGATCTCCAGGTACGTCTATCATGAGGGTTGATAGCCGAGAGCTTCCACTCTCTGCAATCCCTCTCTGTCAGCTGCTTCCATGTCATTTTGGGCCTCCCAGGCCACCATGAAAAGCAAAATTTAGGCAAAAGAAAAAAAATGAAATAAAGTGTTTGAAAGTTTAGGACATTTAAGTAAATGGGTTAAAAAAGTGCCTTATCTATAGCTAAACATGTAGTTGCCTTATACAGCATTGAAAGTATCCTATTTACCCTAAATATTGAGACACCTTATCTCTTTACCACACTTATCCCAAAATTTGAACAAATCCATTTGACTACTTGGTGATATGTTCAAACCTTTGTTACACAATCACAGAGTAGACCCACATCAAACTGCTCCCAAAGGAGCAATTTGATGTGGGTCTACTCTGTGATTGTCTACTCTAATTGTGTTCAAGCCTGCCTGTCTGTGTATTGAGGATAAATATTTAAATACAGTTGACTCTTGCTATCTCGAACTCGCTTATCTTGAATAACCGCTTATCTCGAAGTGAAAATCCGGTCCCTGCTTAAACATGAAAATCTAACAACAGGTAAAAAATATTGTGGAAAAGAGGAGAAATTGCTCCTAAGGAGCAAGTTCTCTTTTCCACAATATTTTCAATATATCTCTTACTTCAAGAGTCCAATTCATATATATTTATTAAATGTGGTTAATCAAATTATTTTTTCCTGAACTCTGCAAATCTGATATGTCGAGGTACGGATATCTCAAAGTATTTAAGAAAGTCCCTTGGAATTGGAGATAACGAGAGTCGACTGTACAAGTATTTTGGCTGGTGTGTTTCAGTGCAATGCGACAGGCATATCTGGCGAATGGCGGCAATGATCCTAATGTTCTTAGTCAGATGTCACAGATGCAGGCAGATGCCCAAGCTATTGAAGATGAAATGAAGAAAGAACCACCAAAACCTAAAGGTAGGCTGGTTTTGTTTAACTTAGACCCATGTCTTACACACATTGTTATACAGGTATAGCCATGTTGTAGGAAACCTTGTATCACCTCAGACATTACTCAATCAAAAACACACAGAAAACATTGCTCCAAATAAGGATGCGTATAAGGGATAATTGAGGGATTATTTTCCCATACTTTGTAGGTACTCATAAGAATTGCCTCAAGGAGGCAATTCTAATGAATATTCACACGTTTTTATTGAGAAATAAGAATAATTATACCTCAGTTTTCCCTTTTATGCATTCTTACCTGGAGATATGAGCAAATAATAAACATATTAGAAAATTAAGATCCTATTTACTCTTATATACCTGGGCCCAGTTGTTCAAAGCTAAAGATGTCGTTAGTTAACAATTCGTTAAAATTTACATCAGTGATACGCAAATATTCTGAAATTTTTTGCTGAAAAAATGTGAGTAGCTTTTGCAGCAGTGCAAAAGCTACTCACATTTTTTCAGCAAAAAATATCAGAATATTGTGTATTGAATCCGCTAAAACAGTTAACGAAATGACCCTTAACCAGCTCATTAAGCTAACAACGCTTTGAACAACTGGGCCCAGCTCTCTGACTTCTGACACATTCAGTTTTGCAAATAGGGTTTAAGTCAAAAATAAATATTAGAATGACAAACATTGTAGATCCTGATGAGATGGCTCATTACGAGCCATCTCATCTAGATCTACACTGTTTTCAAAGGTAACCATGTTAGTCTGCAGGGATGAAAGAGTTCAGCTGGGCAGTTTGGTGAAAATGTTTTGAAAAGCCATTGAGAAATAAGAAAGTTATTGGGTTTTTAAAGTCAAATAAATGCTGTCATGGTACCCATCATGTTTGTAAGTGATGTCATATCCATCTGCAGTTAACTTCAATGGCACAAAAAGCTTTGGAACCACAGAAATTTGTTCTAGACAAGAACTGCTAATGGTTAATCATAGCGCCATATAGGGAGGCAAATGGGGATAATTTAGGGTGGTCTTCTATAAGATAATGCCGGCCATGGTGGCTCAGTTGGATGCGCCGTCCGACTGGAGACCAGGAGGTCGCGGGTTCAACCCCCGCCGAGGTCAGCAACATTCTTTTGTGGAGATTGATCATGAAATATTGTGTGAAATATGTGTGGTTAGGTAAACTGACCGCGCTCGACATGACCCCATTGGGTTGACTGGGCCGTAAAACCTCAACACAAAATCTATAAGATAATGCATGGTTGAGTGTATTCATTAGAATTGCCTTGATGGGGCAATTCTAATGAGTACACTTAACATAGCATTATTTTATAGGTCAAAAAAACATAACACTATTTTATAGAAGGTTGAAAAGACATCCCTTAATCATCCCTAAATATTTGTTTTCTTGAGCTATTGAAAGAATTTCCTAGGAACTAAACAACAAATCAATCACAGTAAACAAGCCATCAGTGTTCGAGTCATTGAAATTTTACTGTAATTGAATATGTATTCAGTGTACCATGCTTTGTCAGGTAACTGTGTTAAATTAGACATTGTAGTTCTGTCAACAAGGACTGATAGTAACAATTTATTGGATGACCAGTCATTCTACCACCGATGTTAAGTGTATAATCTTTTTTGAAGTAAAAGTAATCTATTCTTTTGGTCTGTCTATACTGAAAGACTTTAAAAACTCAACACTTGGATAACAATTCTAATTACTGTTTCATTAAAAGACTCAAATTGATCATTTTTATTGCTTGTTAAAGACTCATGAATTGTTAATATCTTTTGAAAACTTTTTTACAATAAACCAAATTTCAAATGTGAAACATCTAACAATTTTGTCACAGGGTTTACCTATTTTATTGAACAAAGTGTTAACAACAAAACCTCCTGTTACTTTTAAATGAAGATCAAGAGGAAGGTATAGCTCCTGTTTAGGACTTCATTAGCAAGCTGGCAAGCCGGCCTCGGTGGCTCAGTTGGATGCGCCATCCGACTGGAGACCAGGAGGTCGCGGGTTCAACCCCCGCCGAGGTGGGCAACATTCTTTTGTGGAGATTGATCATGAAATATTTTCTATGGTCATTCTCTCCCTTCCACTGATTCAAGAAGGGCAGTTGTTAGTTTCTGGCGAAAGAATGTGCACAATACTGGTTAACCGCTTAGAGGACTAAGCCTGCCCAGTAAACGTGTGGTTAGGTAAACTGACTGCGCTCAACATGACCCCATTGGGTTGACTGGGCCATAAAACCTCAACACAAAGAAACAAGCAAGCTGGCAATCATTTCAGTTTTGATTGGAAAGTCTGCTTTAGAACGTGTTTGGTTATATCATAGCACTAGTTAAGGTTCTTTTTTCAATCCAAAAGTATTGATATTTTTCGTATTTCTCCACAAAAACATATGTTGTGGGTACTCATTAGAAGTGCCTCGCCGAGGCGCTTCTAATGTGTACCCCACAACATATGTTTTTGTGGAGAAATAAGAAAAATATTTACCGGATACCCTCCCTACTTATCTAGACCAATGTTATATAAAGATTTATAGTTGGTAACATTTGTCATAAAAGCTAAATATTTTTAAAACAATTTTAATGACTGTTTTGCATTTTGACCTTTTAACATTGGTAAAATTGGTTCTGCAATAAAACTTATTGTATGGTTCAAAAGAGTTTGCTCATGGTGACATTATCAAAAGAAAGAATTCTTATTTGGTGTCTGGAAGATATTGAATAAAGAAAGTGTTGGATTTTAAAAGTCTTTGAGTATAGATAGGCATTTTTGTTCAGTTAGTAAACTTGTATTTATTCTTTTATTAGAGAAGCCCAAAGACAACATGGCGCAGTTCAATATTTTGCAAATGGAAAATGAAAGACTCCAGCGGGAACTTATGTTGCTACAAGAACAGAATGCCCTTGCACAGAATAGACGCCAGTCTGACAAAGAAGGTAATTACCCATCACATTCTAGATCTCGTGACCATGATAATAATCGAGTGAAGCGCAGAAATTCTATTCCTGATAGATACACTAATAAACCTAACACTGGATCTCAGGGTGGTGGGAAATCTAACAAAACTGTTTCTTTAGTGCCAGATGAAGAGTTAATTGAAGAAATTGACAACATAAGTACAAGGTCATATTATACAGAGCCAGCTGAAAGACCACGAGAGAGAGTTGTTTATTATAAAGCATATCACCACCCAAATGGAGGTTTTCATATCGAAAAAGTGCCTGAAAAGGATCCAGGACATGATGAACGACCAGCAAACAGAAATGAAGTTACTAAGAGATCACTAAAGGTGCCCCCTCTTGATCTTAGAAATGTTTCGTCACCAACTGGTCAGCCCTATGGAACAGCTTACAAGCAACAACAGAAGAAATTCCTTAGATTTGGTGACAAAGAAAATCATAAAAGACCTAATAATGATAACTTCAGAAAACAACCTAATTACCATAATTTAGGTCCAAACTTGTTCTCTAACTGGGACAACTGTCCAGTTGTTCAGCAGGCACATTCTACACATAATCCTCAATTTCCACGGTCGAAACATGCACTAAATCCTGGGTTGTCTTATAGCAAATCATTTACTGAACCCTCTCATTCAAAGCCTGACACTGACAAACCCAGTATTATGGGATTCCATGGCCTTATTGATCCTAACGAATACACATTTTATAGTCAGCCTTCTAAACATGTAGAACTACCAGGTTACCATAGAAACAGAAAGGTCAGTTCCCCCAAACTTTACAAGCCAGCTAGTTCCCCCAAACTTTACAAGCCAACTGTCAAACCTGGGCTACCTAAGACACAAATGAGTAGAGATAATTACAATGAGAACAGTAACGAAATTGATGAAGATCCTAACCCAGATAATGCGTATTATTTCCAACAAAATGATAATGATCGGTACCCACAAGAAACAGAAGACCATCAGGCAGGTACAGTAAATGCTGATCCAGTCCAGAAATATTTGCCAGATGATAACAGTATCAGTCAGCAACAGTTGCCTAGCAACTTGACAGACAATGAGAATGATGATGATGATGATGATGAGCTAGAATATACGCCAGGTGGTTCGCCAATTCTAGAAGAATCTGAAGATGATGTGTCTTTAGGCTTACCCCATTATGAGAGAGAAGATTATTACCAACCTTATAAGGACTGAGAAAATAAATCACATCACAACTTACACATACAGTCAAACCTGTGTTAAGCAAGAACCTAACAAACCTTTATCTTTCCTGCCATTTTAGCTCAGTTTGGTGAAAGCTGGAAAGTCTAATAACTTTGATTTTATCATTCCACACTATATGTGCAGTATACCATATTTTAAATGACCTAAAATTTTGAAAATGTTATTCCATACTTTTTGTGTCTAAATTTTGCTTTTTATGTAGATGTTTCTTAATATACTTAGTGGAATGGCAAACAGTGTGGACCCTGATCAGACGACTATTTCAGGAGCAGTCTGATCTAGGGCTTCACTGTTTGCATATGCCATTATGTCAGAAACTTTGGTACACAAAATTTTAGGACATTTACCGTAACCTAAATATTCAGACCCCGTAATGCCTTACTGTACCTGTTGGAAAATTTTAACAGGGTGAATTTTACTACCTGTTGATGTGTCTAAAGAAAGCTGGATGAGTGGCAGACAATGTAGACACTGATCAGACAATATGGAATGTGGTGTCTGATCTGGGTCTACATTGTTTGCTTAGACCTGTCAGAGTAATTATAGTACATGGGGTATCCAGAGAAATATCAGTACATGTTCGCTGAAATAAAAAAGTTTCTGCTGTCCTTTTGACATCACTCAGAAAGACTTTTTGCTTCTAAGTTTATTCTAATTGATTATATCTTATCAGAAACCATTTGTCTTTTCTGTTTCTGCGTTTTGTTCTCAAATATATTTACCCAGAAATTAAATTTAGAGCAAAAAAATTGGTCTGACCTATGCAATTTCTATTGTAAAGTGATTTTTTTGAATTTTTGTCTAAGAAAATACTTTTTAGTTTTATTTGCTGAATTTGAATTACTGATGTTGCACAACAATAGCGTGAAAGTTTCAGAAAAAATGAACAAGCTGAACTTGTTGAAAATCTGCCTCAAAGTTACTTGCCCCTCAGATTTCTGCATAATTTGCATTCATTTTTACTATGATAAAAAGTAAAAAATATTTGATTTTTTTAAAACCAAAGACTAGAATAAAACTTTTTGTACATAGGTAATTATGACAATTGGTTTTGCATTAAGTCATGACAAAAGTTTGAAATTCACTTCTTCTGTGTAAAGCGCCAAGCAAAAAAACTTTCTAAGAGTTGTCGAAAGTACAGTAAATAGAGCTATGCATGTAGAGACATGTTCCATTGCTGACACAGTGGTTTCAGTAATATACAAAAGTGAAAAATATATGGCTTGAACCATAGCTATAGATAATTTAAAGATGATAACTGAGGTGATAAGATAGGATAAGAGTCCCCAGCCTTTTTGAAGAAAAGCAAGGGGACATGGCATTCGGCTTTCCGTGATTCATGATGCTTGATGCATAGTTCTGCACCCTCTGACAGTATGTACCTTGTGTCTGTAACTACTGTTTTATGCCCATCTTTTTGAAACTATACAGATGTTTTGATCATGGTCTGAAGATGTGCATGTGATTTGAATATAATCCTCAGATTAATTTCTATCATTTTTTTTTTTCTGCATTTTGGACTTAACCCTTGTCCTGCTGAACTCGGATATACCCTGCCTTTGCCAACAGTGTAGATCCAGATCAGTTGGCTTCTGAAGAACAATAATCCAGATCAAGTAATCTGATTGGCTGAAAATTAGAAGTGGTCATGGCATGTTAATTTATTCAGCAGGACAAGGGTTAATCATTTTCAGGCTCAGATACTTTGAAAAGTTTATAGATAGTGGGTTAATGGGTACTTTGTGTCCACAACTCCTACATTTTAGGCCATTTTTTTTTTTTTTTCAATTTTCAGCATTTTTACTTAGTCATTTTTCAAGCACCAACACTATCAAACTGTATATATAGTAGGTACCTTTGTAGGATTTTTAAATAGCTGGGGACATAAATTCTCCGCATTTGCTTGTTTTAATTATTTTTGCACTTGAACATATTGTATGGGTGGACATTAAAGGGTCCTCAGAAAATATCTCATTTCTTGTCATGTTAAAGGCTTAACCCTTTCATGCCTACCGTATTTACCATATGTATTCAGACAGACAGGCCTGAGCAAACAGTATAGACACAGATGAGACGCCGCAGAACGCGGTGTCTCATCTGGGTCTACACTGTTTGCCACTCATCCAGCAATTTTTAGACACAACACTGGGTAGTGAATTGTACTGGTTCAAATTTTAGAACATATATGGTAAGGAGTTGAGGTGTCCGAATACTTAGGGTAAATACGGTAATGTCACACAAGGTGGATTTCGGCAAACAGGGTAGATATAGCTGTAGATAAAAGGGGTATCATGTAAATATTTTTCTATTTCTCCATGAAAACATAGGAGCCAGTGCACGACAAAACCTACAAGACCTCTGTGACCAGCAAAGACTCAGATCAGCCTGTACATCCACCCAGTATGACAAGGGTTCTCATTTATCCCTCTTTGGATGGCCTAGCAGCTGCAGAAGGCTCATGCATTGGCAAAGACTCTGATGCAAATGCACAGGCTGATCTGAGTCTTCGCTGGATGCACAAGTGTTGTGTGTGGCTTGTATGACATTGAGGTTTCATATGTTTTCATGGCAAAATAAAAAAAATAATACCAAAAGTTTTTGGTTGAGAAATAAACACCTTATCTAGAGATTGGTAGACCCAGATCAGATGCAACACAACTTGGTGCCGAATCAAGATCTATACTATTTGCCATTGAACTACACAGACATAAAAATACTTAAGTACTTAAATGGATTAGTCTGAATTTTCAAGATGGAAGAATCCACTAGGCATAAATGGGTTGATTACTGATAATGTCTCAGAAGTATTTCATTTACATGTCTTTAGGTTCACAGGAAAAAGGAATTGGTATGCATAATTTATATTATCCAGTTTGTCAGTGGCTAGATTTTTGGGCAAATATAATCAGAGCTCTAGATAAGAGTAGTTATCCTCTTAATATTTTTCTTATTTCTCCACAAAAACATATGTTGTGGGTACTCATAGAAGCATCTTGGCAAGGCACTTCTAATAAGTGCCCAGAACATATGTTTTCATGGAGAAATAAGAAAATATCAGTAATTTTTGGTGGAAGAAAAACCCACCTTATCTGGAGCTATCTTTAAATGTGGCTTGGGCTGTTTTGTTTGGGTATTCTGTTTACACATTCGTGTTGACTTTATGTGCCTGGGATACTGAAGTTGCATGTACATGCTCACTAAAGTTCCATGTCTTGACTAGGCAAAATAATATTGAGTGCAGCAGAATACAAAATTTAATTCTAGGTTCAGATCAGTGCCATTAGTTTCCTTATACCTAAGAAAACAAAACAACAAACACACACACGCACGCACGCACGCACACACGCACAAAAAAAACGCCCAAAAAAACTTTTTCATATACAGACTCAATAACACTGAGTCACTTTCTTTAATGCTCTGCATCCTGAGTAAAAATTTCAGTAGACAACATTTTGAAATGTTTTTTTCTTTTTTTTCTTTCCCAGAAAATTGGATTTGACATTTCATGCAAATTGTTTCCTAAGGAAACAATTTGCATGAAATGTCAAATCTATTTTCTGGGAAAAATAAGAATATTATCAATTTGTCATCTGCTGAATGTGCCCAGATAGTGGTAAAGGTTAATGTGTTCTTTGCTTTCAAAGGAGTCATTTACCTTAGAATTTATTTACCGGGAGTCATATTTGTTTTTTTCATTTATTATTATTTCACAAATGGAAAGACAGATTTTCTTTTTTTATTGTAGGTTGAATCAATAATTTGTTTTGTTTATTCAGATGTATTAGAAGTAGTAACATGAAAAAGTAGATATATAATCATCATGTGACAAATCTTGCCCGAATGTGATCAAAGCTTATCACTCTGGGTAAAATTTTCAGCAGCCGACGTTTTCAAATATTTTCCCCAGAAAACAAGATTTGACACTTCATGCAAATTGTCTGTAGTTGAGACAATTTGTATGAAATGACACTATTTTCTGAGAGAAATAAGAAAAATATTGTCAATTTGTCGTCTGTTGAAGTAGCCCAGAGAGTGGTAAAGGTTGATTATAATAAATTTTAGAAAACCTTATTTTTCATGAGGAATGTTACAGGAGGTTATTCAATATTACAAATATGGGCTGTCAAAGCAAAGTAAGGTGTCATTAGACATTGAAGCCCCAGATTTGCACTTCCACACAGTCTGATGATTTGCACTTCCACACAGTCTGATCTTGGCCTTTGCTGTGCACTTAGAGAATCACTATCCTGTTTACTCTAAGTATTCGGACAGACAGGCCTGAGCAAACAGTGAAGACCCAGATCAGAAGCCGCATATGCTGCACTAATCAATCTGCACTGTTTGCCAGTCAGTCAGCAATTTTTAGACACATCAACAGATAGTGAAATAGACGTTAACCCTTGTCCTGCTTAACGCAGATATGCCCTGCCTTTGCAAACAGTGTAGATCCAGATCAGCTGGCTTCTGAAGAAGCCAACTGATCTGGATCTACATTGTTTGCCATTCAGTATTTGATTTTGTATCAATGACCTTTGTCATGTAATCTGATTGGCTGAAAATTGGAAGTGGGCATGGCATCTTAATTTATTCAGTATGACAAGGGTTAAAATTTTAGGAAACATATGGTAAGGAATTAAGGTGTCTGACTACCTAGGGAAGATATTGTAGACACTATTGAATGTATCTACAGAGGGGAAAAACCATATGATCTGTCATATTTTTAGCTCACCTGAGCAAAAGCTCAGGGTGAGCTATTGTCATCACCCTATGTCCGTCGTCCGTCGTCGTCCGTCGTTCGTCGTTCGCCGTCCGTCGTTCGTCGTCAACAATTAGTTTGTTAACACTCTAGAGGTCACAGTTTTGACCCAATCTTGATGAAACTTGCTCAGAATGTTTGCCTCTATGAAATCTAGGTCAAGTTCGATACTGGGTTACTTGGGGTCAAAAACTAGGTCACCAGGTCAAATCAAAGGAAAAACTTGTTAACACTCTACAGGTCATAGTTTTGACCCAATCTTGATGAAACTTGCTCAAAATGTTTGCCTCTATTAAATCTAGGTCAAGTTCGAAACTGGGTCACCTGGGGTCAAACACTAGGTCACCGGGCCAGATCAGCTGAAAACCTTGTTAACACTCTAGCGGTCACATTTTTGAAGCAATCATCATGAATCTTGCTCAATATATTTGTCTTGATGATTTCTAGGTCAAGTTCGAAACTGGGTCACTTGGGGTCAAAAACTAGGTCACCTGGCCAGATCAGCAGAAAACCTTGTTAACACTCTAGCAGTCACGTTTTTAAAGCAGTCATCATGAATCTTGCTCAATATATTTGTCTTGATGATTTCTAGGTCAGGTTCGAAACTGGGTCACTTGGGGTCAAAAACTAGGTCACCGGGCCAGATCAGCAGAAAACCTTGTTAACACTCTAGCGGTCACATTTTTGAAGCAATTATCATGAATCTTGCTCATTATGTTTGTCTTGATGAATTCTAGGTCAAGTTCGAAACTGGGTCACTTGGGGTAAAAAACTAGGTCACCTGGCCAGATCAGCAGAAAACCTTGTTAACACTCTAGCGGTCACATTTTTGAAGCAATCATCATGAATCTTGTTCAATATGTTTGTCTTGTTGATTTCTAGGTCAAGTTCGAAACTGGGTCACTTGGGGTCAAAAACTAGGTCACCTGGCCAGATCAGCAGAAAACCTTGTTAACACTCTAGCGGTCACATTTTAGAAGCAATCATCATGAATCTTGCTCAAAATGTTTGTCTTGATGATTTATAGGTTGAGTTCGAAACTGGGTCACTTGGAGTCAAAAACTAGGTCACTGGGCTAAATCAGCAGAAAACCTTGTTAACACTCTAGGGGTCACATTTTTGAAGCAATAATCATGAATCTTGCTCAAAATGTTTGTCTTGATGATTTCTATGTCAGGTTCGAAACTGGGTCACGTGGTATCAAAAACTAGGTCACCAGGCCAAACCGGCAGAAAACCTTGTTAACACTCTAGCGGTCACATTTTTGAAGCAATTGTCATGAATCTTGCTCAAAATGTTTGTCTTGGTGAGTTCTAGGATATGTTTGAAACTGGGTCACTTGGGGTCAAAAACTAGGTCACCGGGCCAAATCAGCAGAAAACCTTGTTAACACTCTAGCGGTCACATTTTTGAAACAATCATCATGAATCTGGCTCAAAATGTTTGTCTTGATGATTTCTAGGTCAAGTTCGAAACTGGAACACCTGGGGTCAAAACCTAGGTCACCTGGCCAAATCAGCGTAAAATCTTGTTATCACTCTAGCGGTCACATTTTTCAAGCAATTATCATGAATCTTGCACAAAATGTTTGTCTTGATGAGTTCTAGGTCAAGTTCAAAACTGGGTCACTTGGTATCAAAAACTAGGTCACCAGGCGAAATCAGCAGAAAACTTTGTTATAATCATTTTGAACTTTGATCAGAATGTTTGCCTTGATCAGTTCTAGATCAGGCTCTCAAAGTGCTATGTTGCTCAGGTGAGCGTTACAGGGCCATCATGGCCCTCTTGTTTTGTTATACGGCATAACCAGAACTTTGATTTAGGATAACCAAGCCTGTTTACAGTACATGTATATCATATGGTATGGCTTAACTAGGCATTTGCTGTCTGCATATCATATAGCAAGGCAAAGTAAGCCTTTTCTATATGTGTGTCATATGATATGATAGAACTGGGTCTTTGCTGTTAGTGTTTCATATGATAAAACATAATCAGGCCATTCCTTGGTCATATAATATGTCATAACTGGGGCTTTGCTGTTTATGAGACATGTATAACCAGGCCTTTACTGTTTATGTGTCACATGATGTGAAGGGTGTTTGCAGTAATTATATGTGCTTTTTGTTTAATGGTATAGTGTTAATTGTTTTACTTTTTATCTTTTGTAAAAGGATTGGGGATCATATGGCCCCATCCATCCACACGTCTGTATTTTCTAATTGGTGCTGTCTTCTACGCTCAGCCTGTACACAATGGAGGTTATAAACATGAAACTTTGACTTATGTTTAAGACATAAGCAGATTGTAAGATAGACTTTTTCAAATTTTAGGACAAGTATGTTAAGGAGTTACAGTGTCCCAATACTTAGGGTAAATAAGATAATATTGGGTATATATTGGATACTGCTTTTGTGCCAAGTTATTGTCTATACTAAGCCTTCTCTTGCTAAACACGACATGCCCTGTCTTAGCAAACAGTGTAGATCCAGATCAGTTGGCTTCTTCAGAAGCCAATTGATCTGGATCTGCACTGTTTGTCATTAAATGTGTGAATTTTTATCAAAAACCCGGATCAAGTAATCTGACTGGCTGGAAATTAGAAGTGGGCATGGCATCTTAATTTATTCAGCATGACAATAGCTAGCTGACAGAATATTGTTGTCACATTACTACAGTCTGTTAATTCATAGTACACTGGGTAAATTTTTCAGCAGACAACATTTTGATTTTTTTTTCTTATTTTCCCAGGAAATAGGATTTGACCTTTTGTGCAAATTATCTTGGATAATAAATATCAGAAAAAGACAATCAATTTATGTCTGCCGAATTTGCCCAGAGAGTGGTAAAGGGTAAAGAATCTTATCAGAAGCTTAGAATTTTCAGTGGATCTACTAAATTGTGGGTTTTTGGTGATTTTTGAGAATATACAGTACCTGCCCTAAATATTTGGACACTTCTTAATCTGTACCATCCTCTGGGCTTAATCAGCAGACGACAAATTGATAATATTTTTATTTGATTTTCCTAGAAAATAGGGTTTGACACTTCATGCGTGAAAAATAAGAAAAAAGATTTCAAATAGTCATCTGCTGAAACTTTTACCAGCATGCTAAATGTTAACATAGTTGTCCTAAAATTTGAACAAGTTTGTTTTACTGCTGGGTGGGTGGCAAACAGTGTAGACCCTGATCAGAAGCCAAGTTCTGCTTCATCTGATCTTGGTCTACACTGATAGCTCAGGTCTGTCTGTCCGTCCAGATTCTTAGGGTACATACAGTAGAATTCACTAGCTTTTTCACTGTTAAGGATACTTTTCTCAGTGGCTTTGTCGGATACTCATCGGACTGGGTCATGGGTGCAATCCCCGCCAGTTCCTGCAACATTCTTTTGTTGGGATTGATCATGAAATATTTTGTAACAGTCATTCTCTCCCTTCCACTGATTCAAGAAAGGCAGTTATCAGTTTCTGGTAAAAGAATATGCACAAGTACCGGTTAACCACTTAGAGGACTAAGCCTTCCCAGGAAAAGTGTGGTTAGGTAAATTGACCACACTCGACATGACCCTAATGGGTTGACTGGGCCTCAACACAAACAAAAATTTTTATTAGAACATTTATAGTCATGATTTTTTTACGCAGTTACATTTTGTTTTACAGAGATACGTATACAGAGGATGCAATACTGTTTCAATAAATTGTTATTATCTCTTATATCTTTTCTCTTTATTTCTTTTGGCCAATTTGCGATTGTTTTGCTACATTTGTATAGTGATTAAGCCTTCTTTTTCCAAGAATATATGGATTAACCCTTTTACCCCTGAATTTTAGAAGTAGACCACTCCATCTTTGTATTTGGGCATTTCCATTATTCTAAATAAGGGTTTAAGTCAAAATCAATAACAAGATGGCAAACAGTGTAGATCCTGATAAGATAGCTTGTTTTGAGCTGTCTCATCCAGATCTACACTGTTTGCATACAGGTTTGAAATGGTTAAGGCACTAATTTCAATTGCTGCAGACAACATTTTGATTTTTTATATTTTTAATTTTCAAAGAAAACAAGTTTTGACCATTCATGTGTATTATCTGCCATACAGACAAATCACATGAAATGTCAAGACATATTTTCTCTGACAAAATAATAAAAAGATATTATATTGTAGTCTGCTACAGGTTTGCTTGTCACTTTAACCCTCTCCTACCTGCAGACCAACACAGATACCTTTGCAAATAGTGCAGATACAGATGAATGAGCTGTCAAAATGAGCCGTCTCATCAGGATCTACACTATTTGCCTATCTGTTATGGGTTTTTGACTAAACCCCTATTTGCAACAATGGATGTATCCAAATTCAGAGATGGAAGTATCCATTTCAGGAACTCAGGGATGAAAGGGTTAAGAGGTTTAAATGTCTGCTAATATTTGAATCTGGTTAAGTTAGCTACATCCTCAGCACAATTATGTGTATAACAGTTCTTGCACTTGTGTTTGGTTGTTTGTAACCTTCAGTTTCTCTTTCAGCTCACTGCAGTGATTTTCTGTGTGTGATTTCTTTTTCATTGAACTTTTTTATTCATGCTGCAAAAATAAACTGATCAGATAGAAAAAAAGTACCATCCCACATGTGTGATCATGTGTGGACTGCAAAGAATCTGACATACCTGCATAATTGAATACATTCTAATCAAGGTTTTCACAATTTTTTACATTCTGTCATAGCTCAAGTTAAAAGGTGGTATTGTGTAAATATTTTTCTGATTTCTCCACAAATACATATGTTGTGGGTACTCATTAGAAGTGCTTCGCAGAGGCACTTCTAATGAGTACCCACAACACATGTTTTTATGAAGAAACAAGAAAAACTTTTTTTTTTTTTGCACATTTTTTTTTCACACAAAAAAAGCCTCATCTGGTGCTATAAATTCCATGAAACATGGAGTTGGGGCTTCCTAGAAAGCAGTAAAGAGTGAAGATCCTGAGCAGATGGCTGCTGTACATGATGCTTTGTTTCTTGCTGGTCACATGTGAGAAAAAACTTTTTCCTGGGTTCATTTGTGAGAACCCTGTCCAGCTGCATACCACACTTATAGATGACAAATAAGCCACTGTATATAATATGCTTATTACGTGCACTCAGCAAAGACTCAAATCACTGCATATACATACCATCTGATCAAGGTCTTGATGTTTGTCCTTAGCTATCTGTAGAGTGCCCAGTGAAAACTGAGATCAGACTGCACACAACATAGAGTGCCCAGTGAAAACTCAGATCAAACTGCAGGGTTGCATGCATATATTTTCTCGTGTTATGACTTGAATGCCATTTTGCTATGAACTATATAGGACATACCATTTTAACCCAAAATTGTGTGACACTATCTCCTTATCTTACTTGTCTTAAGATTTGAACAAGTCCCAGTGATGCCCGATACTATTTTAACTGCCTATTGCTGTGTCAAGAAACTACTGGAAGAGTGACAAACAATGTAGACCTTGATCAGATGCCACATTCTGTGGCATCTGATCAGGGTCTGCACTGTTTGCTTAGATCTAAATTATGCTCTGTGGATATGCATGCTGATCTAGGCCTTTAACTGTTCAAAGTCATATTCAGATCTTTTACTGTAAAGTCATCTTTTAAGTTTTGTCTTTAGTGGGACAAATATTAATGAGAAAATACCCAGCAAACTTTTCAAATAAGTTTTATTAAGTTTTATTCACCTTTTTTGTGACTTTTCATTTGACTTATTCAAAATCAAGTAGGCAAGCATTATAATCTAAATATTTAAGAGCCACAATGTCGGAAAACGTACTTTCGGATATGTGCGCCCAGTGAAGAGTCAGATCAGCCTGCACATTCGTGCAGTCTGATCAGAATCTTCACTGGAGCATTTTTGATCGCCAAGGCCAAGGATGCAATGTTTTTTCATGCCGACAATGAAGATTAATCAGACTGCGCAGAAGCACGAGGTTGAGTTGAGTTTTGTTGGCCACACATTTCAGAAGGTACATTTTCTGATGTTGCTGCTCATGAGGTTATTGACAAATTCCTGCTGAATGAATGAACCCCATGTTTGTTTCTTGGTAACACCGACCCTCAATAGGTAACTGTTTAGTAAGAAGTAAATAAACAACCCCATTGATGTATATCTCTCTTTATTGATTTTATTTGGTGTGAAATTTAATTCAGCACAAATATAAATACCATTGAAAACTAAATGATATATAAAAAAAAGTGGAAAGAATTGGCTTTTGAAGCAATAAAATGGCAGTGTTTGAAAGCTTTGAATTCATTGTCCTGCTCTATTGAAAATATGTAAATATTGTGCATTTCATCATTTACACAATTTTCAAAATTCATCCAGTATATTATCCAAAATAGCTAAGGAACTTCGATGACTGTTAGAATTTTCCTGTTAACAGAACATCAGTTTACTGCGTAACAGAACATCAGTCCACTGCAAAAGAAAAAAAAAAGAATGAAACAAAAAAACAACAAAGAACAACAAAAAACACAAACAAAAAAACAACAACAAAAAAACAACAAGAACAAAAAAATTTCTGAATCAACGTCACTTAAAAGACTGGAAGAGAAAACTTCAAATTATCATTATATGATTAGAAATTCTCATACACTATTTACCCTAAGTATTTAGACACCTTAACTCCGTACCATACATGTCCTAAATGAACAAGTCCATTTTACTGCCTTTTGATGTGTCTAAAAACTGCTGGATGAGAAGCAAACAGTGTAGACCCTGATCAGATGCCACAGAATGTGGCATCTGATCTGGGTCTGCACTGTTTGCTGAGGCATATCTGTCCAAATACTTAGGATAACCAAAGCATGTAAGTTGAACAGAAGTTTGAGTTGAATTTGTTCCGTTCGGTAACCCAGTAACCATTTTTGAGGCAAACCTATTCAACAGTTTTTCTTTTATCACTGCAGATGAGCTTGAAAGATTGTTACGGAAGTTACAAAAAGAACATCTAATGAAGATGTATGGCGTACAACGTGATTTAGATGAGCTGAAACTGCTTCTTGCCATGGAGCGGAATAGACCTCCCCCTCCGCAGCCACCCCCACCGGCAGCACAACCACCACCTCCAGTCTCACTGGTATAGTAGCCTACCGTATTTGACCTAATTATCACACTGTTTTCAAAATTACTGGAAAAACTTTTAGTAAATTATCCACCTAAGAAGGACGCACTTTAATATTTAGCACTCTGGGTTGAATTCTCAGCAGACAACATATTGAAATATATTTTCTTTTTTTTCTTTACCCAAAAATTATGTTTTGACATTGCATGCAAATTTTGTCCAATGAAGACAATTTGCATGAAATAACAAATCACGTTTTCTGGGAAAAATATTATCAATTTGTCGTCTGCTTAGTTTATCCACAGAGTGGTAGAGATTAAAGACAGAGGGGTTTATTTAAGTCTTTGCATGCTGGGTAATTTTGCATGCTTTTTTGACGTCCGGAGTTTTTTAAAAAAAATAATTTTTTCATAAAAATCTTTCAGGACTACTGTCAGAGTGTCAAACAGTTTGGATCTAGATCAAAATGTCAGGCCTGATCTAAGTCCAAACTGTTTGCAAAGGTTATCAGCAGATGACAAAAGTCGCCACTAGCGTGGAAATGTTAATGATGCTTATGCAATATTTTTCTGATTTCTTTAAAAGCATATGTTGTTGATACTCATTTTAATTGCCTCAACTTGTAGAGGCAATTCAGATGAGAACCAACAAGTTAAAGCAATTCAAATGAGTACTGACAACATGTGCTTTAATAAAGAAGTAGATGAATGTACACAGGCTGTAATCTGAAAACTAAGAAATTGCTAGACTGTGCATTTATAGGGGTATGTGTAGTAATTAGGTCAATTACAGTATTTTTTTTTTAATTTTACTGAAATCATGATCAGCCATAGTTACATAGGTATCCAGATAAATATTTTTCTTATTTCTTCACAAAAACATACCATATTTACCCTACAGTAAATGTCCTGAAGTTCCGAACACTTTATTCCATATTTTTGGCTAAAATTTTGCCTTTTATGCAATATACACTACAACCTCTTTATAACTTGGTTCGTTATAACACGTTTTGGATATAACATGGTTTAAAGATGGATCCCAAAAATGTATAGATTATATCGAAAAATGACCATTTATGGTCATTTTTCGATATAATCTATACATTTTTGTTTGGATATAACACGGTTGTTTAACTAACACGGTTTATGCTATGGACCCCAACAATAGTGTTATAAAGAAGTTGTGGTGTATCTTAAAATACTTAGTGGCATAGCAAACAGTGTAGACCCTGATCAGACAGCTTCCTCAGAAGCAGTCTGACCTGGGGCAGCAATCTTTGCATATGGTATTTTGTCAAACTTTAGTGTGGTGTACGAAATTTTAGGACAATTACCATAAATATTGGGACACCTTAACTTCTTAACATACTTGTCCTGTAATGGACTAGTCCATCTGACTACCTGTTATTGTGTCTAAACGCTGCTAGATGAGAGGCAAATAATGCAGGCCCTGATCAGACACCTCATTTTGTGGGGCCTGATCTAGGTCTTACACTATTTGATCAGTCCCAATACATGTACTTAGGGTAAATAATGTATGCTATACATATACTCATCATGAAATTTCTACATGTAAATTGCAATATATGTTTTTGTGGTAAACTAAGAAAAATATATTTTTCTTCTGGTTGAAAAAAGCATCTTTATAGGTATACCGGTACATATAATCTTGTCTGGTAACCTGTGACATCTGGTTTCAGTTTTCTAATTGATATAATACAGCTGGGAACCAAAAACCTCAGGTCAATGGACTAGGCTATATTTTTCCCTATATCTAGAGTTATGCATTATTCAAGGAAAATAGTAACAACAATAAAAAAAAAACAACAACAAAAAAACCCAAAAAAACAACAAACAAACAAAGAAAAAAACCCCAAAACAACAACACTTAACACTATAAAACAGCTGCATTGGTCCAGTGAATCTTGCACATTTCACATACTTTTATCAGAGCATGAGTGTTTGCATACAAATATTCAACACTGCAGTGTGTACAGTACAGCAAACTGAATGAGGTATTCAGGGGCAGATCCAAGAATATTAGGGGGTTCAAAATTTCTGAGAGGGGTGGGGATGGTGTTCAGTATGACAGTTTAAACTAATTTGCTGTAAGTATAATTTGAACGGACAGGCCAAAGTAAACAGTGTAGACTGAGTTCAGACATCACAGAATATTGTGTCTGATCAGACCCAGTACTGTAACCTTTCCTCCAGTAACTTGAGACATTCACGGGTAGTAAAATAGTCTTGTTGAAATTTTAGGAGATCTATATGATGAAGAGCAAGGTATACGAACTGTAAATGTAAATATGATATAAAAAATTATCATATTTTATATACAAAATTTCCTTTAATTAAATTTCGAGTCAAAAGAGGGTTCAAGTGAACACCCCAAAGCCCCTGTGGATCTGCCCCTGGTAATGCACAACCTAGATAAATACACTACAACCTTTTTATAACACTGTTTTTGGGATCCAAAGCAAAAAAAGTATTTTCTTGTGCTATATCTAAACAAAAATATATAGATTATATAGAATAATGACCATAAATGGTAATTTTCTATATAACCTATACAGTTTTATTTAAGTACAACATTTTTAGGTTCCATCTTTAAGCAGTGTTCTATTTGAAACCATACCACCATCACAAAAACATGCCTATATAATTTTGACCCCTTTAAACCCCACTTTTATACAATAAAAGTGGGGTTTACAGGGGTATACATTATTCCTCTTATTTCTGCTCAAAAACATAGATGTTGGGTACTTGTTAGAATCCCCTCGTTGAGGCGGTTCTTACAAGTACCCACAATCTATGTTTTGAGCAGAAATATGAAAAATATCAGGATGTTTTATCTGAAAATTTTCATGTTTTTTGGTGGTAAAATTTTCAGTATATTTGAATAGGCTTCTTTTCATAATGAATGGGCTGTGTTATAGAGAGGTTTCTGTGTACTCATCTTATTTTTCCCAGAAAATAGGGCATGCAGAATAGGCCCTTACATTTGTACCTGGTAAGTGGTAACACTGGTGATGTCATTGACCGATAGAGTGATTTGTCATTCACCGCTTGCCGGGGGCACACTAGAAGTGCAGCAAAAAAGCACCCTATGTTCCACCGGTCTAAGTTTAGGTAAGGAATTGATGGATTATGGTTTTATGACTCATTTTTATTACAGCTTAACCCTTAGCCTGCTGAATTTAAATAATAACCAATATCATTTAAAAATACGGTATTTGACCTAATTACCGCCCCGTGTGCTTAGGTTTTTCAAAATTACTGGAAAAACTTGTAGTAAAAAATGTATCCACCTAGGGTACACTTAGAAAAGATAAGCGAAGGACTTATTAAATGATGCTTATGCAATATTTTTTTGTTTTTGTTTTCTGATTTTCTTAATATGTTGTGTTGATATGTTTAAATTGCATCGATAAGTTGATGCAATTCAAATGGGTCCCCACAAAATATGCCTTTATATAGTAGTAGACAAAAAGTACACTGGCTGTAATCTGAAGACTACGGAATTGCTTGACTGTGCGCTTATAGGGCTATGTGCAGTAATTAGGTTGAATATGGTATTATTTCATTATCTTACCCGACATTCAAAATTGACAGTTGATGCACATTGTTCTCTTAGAAGCCAAATTCAAGAAATTCAAGAAATTTTAAGTTGTTTATAGGAAGAGATAAAAAAGATACTTGAAAATGATATTTGCTAATATTTAAATTCAAAATAATAAGGGTAAGCTTGATACTTCTTGGAAACCTTAGGTTTGTGTAAGATATCATAAGTATGATAATGGTTCCAGATAAGTGGGTTATCTGGTAAATATTTTTCTTATTTCTTTACAAAAACATAGATTTGGGTACTCATCAATGGTGCCTCAGTGAGGCACTTCTGATGAATACCCCAACATATGTTTTCATGGAGAAATTAGAAAACCATCGAGACATTTTTTAGTTGGAAAAATCTGGAGCTATGTACAATTCATTGGATAAGACAAATACCATATACATGTAATATCAGATTCTAAGTTCAACATATTATATTAATATAAGATTCAAAGAACAATTTTATGCTCTTATCACATCTATGTAAAAAGTACACTTCATAGTTATGCAGTATTAAAGAGCTATAATTTAGTCTAGGACTAAGTTTTCACATAAGTTTTAGGGCGGAGTTATCACTGTTCCATAAAATTTCCTGTACAAAATTAAATTTTTGTAAAAAAATGTGCTTTATGCAAATTTAGTGGGTGCTTGAATGTGCCACATGGCAGAGCTAAACAGAGATATTATTCACTCGGAGATTATTCAGCTGTAAATTACTGCAGTTAACCACTGAAGTACAGTTTTAAATCAAAGTCACTGAAATATGGCCCTATAATCGTATTGTCATTTTTTTTTTTTTTTCAGATTTTATTATGCTAGAACATGAGAAAAATCTGTTTTGGTATTCTCAAACAGGATTATTTCCCCTAGGCTCTTAACTTATGTTCTGTACATGAAAAAGTTCAGTGAAGGAAGTAGTGCGATTACATGAATTCTCATAATATTTACATTCTCGGTGCATTTACAGAAAATGCCTATTGTTAACTGTCGGGACATAATGTTGTTCCTACTTCAGTGAATACATTAACTCATGCGACGTCACATGATCATTAAGTGAAGTTAAAATTAACTATGGTTCTCTTCAATATGATTGGACAGTGGTGACTTTATTACATCAACAATGCTGTTCTACTGTGCAGTTTTAACCCTTGAACCAAACTTTTTTGTCATATAAAGGATGGAAAATAATATAAGAAATAAAGGCAATTTATTTAAAGCTCATTGAAGTATGAACAACGTTGGGTCGCGGAGTTCAATTACTTTTCTCATGACCCGATGTTATTTATACTTCAATGAATGTTAAAAAAATACCTTCATTTCTTAATTAACAATAACTAAATTAGTGTTTTTTGATGTGAAGCAGATTATATGTGGACGGCATAATAATTAATAAAACAGAATGTGTCCTGTGACTGAAATAGCTGTACTAGCAGATTAAAAATAAAGTTGTATTCATAAGTGCCTGTGCTCTAGAGATGAGATGAAATGGGTACATGGCTTTGAATCATTGTTGGATTGATGTTTTCACAATTTTTGTTGACTTAAACTCTTTCCCCGCTAGTGGAGACTTTTGTTGTCTACTGTTACATTTGCAAACAGTTTGGACCCAGATCAGGCCCGACAAAACGTCGGGTCTGATCTGGAGCCAAACTGTTTGACACACTGATGGCATTCCTGAAAGATTTGTTTTGAAAAAGTTAATTTTTAAAAAAAAAACCCACAGACAACAAAAAAGCATGCAAAATTACCCAGCATGCAAAGAGTTAAGGGGACTGGATGTACTTGGCAGATTTCAGCTAGTTCTATAGGAGTGACGATTTTTGTTACTTCCTGTTTGCTCTCCTGCATATCAATCCCTTCTGAAAGGATCAACTCTAAAAGGAAAGAATTTGCTTTCACAGGGAACACATTCTTTCCTTTCAGGGTAGATCTTTCCAGAAGGGGACAAAAACAGTTATGACAGAGTTGCCTCCCTTGGAAGTGTATCCATTTACCTTGACCCTTATCTTGCTGAACCTTGATAGGCCCTGCATTTGCAAACTGTAGATCCAGATTGGTTGCTTGATCTACACTGTTTATCATTTAGTATGTGAATTTGTATCAACAACCTGAATCAAACTGATTGGCTGACAATTAGAAGTAGTTGTGGCATCTTAATTTATCCAGCATGGCAAGGATTAATGCATGTACCGCAATGATTCATCTTCATATACCTGCTGGGGTCATAGTCAAATGCATATTTTTCCCACGAAACCCTCTTGTTAGCTGTCATTAATAACTGATATTACAAGGAAATTGTAGAAATTGATCATTTAAGAAATCTCTAATGTCTGCTGTTAGATATATACAATGTAGTAATAAAAATTCTTATAATAATAATAATAATAATAATAATTATATTAGGAATATAATAATGATAATAATAACAATAATAATAATAATAATAATAATAATAATAATAAAATTATTTATAATGATAATTATAATAATGATAATAATTATGATAATAACAATAATAGTAATAATAATGATAATAATCATTCTCATAATAATAATAATAATAATTATCATCCTTATCATCATAATAATAATGTAGATTGACTAAATTAACTGTATAATTTAGACGTGATATCCAGAAAAGCCTGCATTCCATGTAAAACTGAAGTCTCCAATCATAATAATAATACTTATAGTAATAATAGAAAAACTGGTCTATGAGGGGACAGGCACAATGGCTTAGTTGGTAGAGCACCTGCTTTGTGGTTGTGAGGTTGTGGGTTTGATCCTCGGCCAAGTCATACCAAAGACATTAAAAATGATATTAGCTGCTCTTTTGCTTGGTGTTCAACATTAAGGAAGTAGAGCTAGGAATCAGAACTTGTCAGCCAGATGTCAGTATAATGCGACTGGGTGGAATATGTCATATGTCTGGGGCATATTTCAGTGAAGCAGCACTCTAAAAGTGAGCATTGAGCTCCCTGTCACATCCAGACACCATTGTGATATGTCTGAAAGATTGTTGAAAATGACGTAAAACCTGATTCAATCAAACAAACAAAACCTGCACAAAATGATCAAAAAGTTCTCGGCCCCTATACTTTGGGAATGACCAAGAGCAGAAATTGTGCCATTATTTCTCAATATAATCTACCTTTGCCTCGATGCACTTTTCCCAATGCTGTTCCAGTTTGCTTATCCCTTCAAAATAGAAGCCCTCTTCTTGGTCCTCCAAGTACTCATCAACAGCATCTATGACACCTTCATTGCTTCCAAAATTTGTACCATGAAGTTAGTTTTCAGATATGGAAACAGATAGTCCAAAGGGGCTAAATCTGGAAAATACAGGGGATGTGGAAGGACCTCGAAGCAGCATTTAGTCGCAGCAGCCATAGCAACTTGAGAGGTGTGGGCTGGTGCATTATCTTGCAAGAGCAGAACATGTCAAGTCAACTTTCCTCTTCTTTTCTTCACAATCTTCTGATGCAGCCCCCTTAGTTTTTCTGCATTATGTGCACCATTTAATGTGTGGCCTTCCACAAGATAATCCACCATGATAATGCCCTGACTGTCCAAAAAATGTCAGAGGAAATCGCCTTCCTTGCTGAAAAAACTCACTTAAATTTCTTAGGAGGGGTGAGCTAGGGCACTTTCATTGCATACTCTGCTTTTTGACCTCAGGATCAAAGTGATGGACAAGTCTTATCTTTGGTCACAACGACGCATAAATTCCTCAGGGTCATCTTCATAGAGAGACAAGAGATACTTAGAAATATTAAGCCTGTTCTTCTTCTGATCTTTGGTCAACATTCTGGGGACCCATCTAGCTGAGACCTTGGACATCCCTAAGATATCTGTCAAGATAAATTGAACTGACCCAAAACTTATTCCTATTTGTCTAGCTATTTCATGCAGGCTTCCTCTCCTGTCATACATGATAAAATTATCTACTGACTAGGGTTTCATTTCAGTTTATTCATCTTAAGTATATCGGGCCAAGAACTTCTAGAACATACCTCGTAAACACACAGGGTGAAAGTAAAATTTATATGCAATGAAACATGAAAAGTAGGTCAAGGCCACATACTGATGGTGGTTTTAATGTTGATAATAATAATAATAATAATAATAATAATCATATTTAGTCTCACTGCTACATGTATATGGTATATAATAGAAACATAATCCATTGATTTCATACTGAGATAAGTTCCCCCTTATTACAACTTTACCGATCCTGCAACTTGACATCAAAGATACAGGGCCCTTTATAACAATATGGTTGGGCTCCATGGAATGGAAATTTTTTTAGTGAAAAGTGTTATATATAGTGAGTCTAAAAGTTTCACAGCTTTTCAGTGAAAAAGTATTGACATTTTTGTCTTATTTCCCTATCAAAGGATATGACATTGTTAGTTCCATAGCTTCAGATAAGGTGCTGCGTTCAGTCAAAAAGATTATATATATTTTTCTTATTTTTGTACAAAAACATATGTTGTGGGTACTCATTAGAAGTGCCTCGCTTAGGCACTTCTAATGAGTACTCACAACGTATGTTTTCATGGAGAAATAAGAAAAAATATCGACAATCTTTAGTTGATAAAAGTGCCTTATCTGGAGCTATGCTTTAACTCATGGAACTTTGTATTTACAACATGGTGCAACTCATTTATGTTTAACACTTTCCATGCTGGGTAAAAATTTTAACAGATGACATATTGAAATATTTTTCTTAGTTTTCCTTAGGATTTGACACTTCATGCAAATTGTCTCCAATTGGCATGAAGTGTCAGAACCTATTTTCTAGGAAAAACCTGAGGAGACAATTATTTGCATGAAGTGTCAGAGCCTATTTTCTAGGAAAAATAAGAAAAATAACATCAGTTTATTGTCTGCTGAATGTACCCATAGTGTGGTGTGATTTATTACATTATTGTTTTTGCTGTTTTACTCCAGAGCTTTAACAAGTGAAAGGGGTCTTTCCCACATTCATGGCTAGAATTAATAAAGATCATGCAGGAACTAAAACCTAAACATTTACAAACGGTGCAGATAGGAAAACTCATAATGGCTGTATTTTGAGTCATCTCATCCCTATCTACACAATTTGTTATTCAGTTTGTGAGTCAAGGAGCTAACACAGGGCTACAAGTAAGTTGTCTGGGAGATAAAAATATCAAGGCAAGTGGATACAGCTGCCATTTTGTAAAGGGAGTTAACCTTGGCAAAAGTGACCTCCCTGGTATCTGTAATCTTTCAAAAAAGGGGATGACTCTTAAAGGAAAGAATTTGCTCCCATAGGGAGCAAATTCTTTCCTTCAAGAGTTGCTCTCCCTATAAGAAATGAGGTACATGTATATGTCGCCATGTAAGAGCTGTTTCCTTTGATGGTGTATCCATTCCCCAGAATCCAATATTTCTACATGAAAAGATATGTTCTGGGATCAGATTATAGTCCTCTTATGCTTTCATGTAGAAACATTACGAAAACATGCCTATTCAAACATATTGAAAATTTTACCACCAAAAAATAATTTTTTTTTTTTTCAAATGAAAAATTCTGATATTTTTCATGTTTCTGCTCAAAACATAGATTGTGGGTACTCGTTAGAACCGCCTTGACGAGGCGGTTCTACCGAGTACCCACAATCTATGTTTTGAGCAGAAATAAGAAAGATAATGTATACCCCTGTAAACCCCAGTTTTACTATATAAAAGTGGGGTTTAAGGGGGTCAAAATTATATAGGCGTGTTTTTGTGATGTAATAAAAAAAAATAGTCAACCATAAAAGGGTTTTTGGGGACATATGCAAACAGTGAAGGCCCAGATTAGTCTGTCTATCTAGCCTGTCTGATCATGTCCCATCCTGCTTGTCAATATTGTGCACTGTTTAGTGATTTTGTAGCAGACAGGGAAACCCTGATCAACCTACTCAGAGATGCACAGGCTGATCTTGGCCTTTGCTGGCCTCATATGTGCTACTGGCATGATTTTACACGGTGCAGATTTAGTAATCCTGGAAATACTGTGCTTACCTGGAGCCCTGCGATGAGCATCCTTACCTGGAGTCCTGAGTATGTTTTCCAGGAGTCCTGAGATGAGCATGCTTATCTGAAATCCTAAGATGAGCATGCATACCTGGAGTCCTGAAATGAGCATGCTTGCATCAAGTCCTGAGATGAGCATACTTAACTAGAGTCCTGAGATGATCATGCTTACCTGGAGCCCTGTGATTAGCATGCTTACATGGAGTACTAAGATGAGCATGTTTATTTGGAGTCTTGAGATGAACACACTTTCCTGGAATCATGAGATGAGCATGCTTACCTTGAGTCCGGAGATGAAAATGCATAACTGGAATCCTAAAAGGATTCTGCTTACCTGGAATCTTGATGTAAACATGCTTACTTGGAATCCTGAGATGAGCATGCTTACCTGGAGTCCTGAGATGAGCATGCTTACTTGGAGACCTGAGATGAGCATGCTTAACTGGAGACCTGAGATGAGCATGCTTACCTTAGTCTGTAGTCCTGAGATGATCATGCTTACCTGGAGTCTTGAGATGATAATGCTAACCTGGAACCCTGAGATGAGCATGATTACCTGGAGTCCTGAGATGAACATGCATAACTGAAATCCTAAGATGAGCATGCTTACCTGGAGCCCTGGGATGACTGTACCTACCTGGAGTCCTGAGATGAACATGCTAGTACTATAGGGTGCCACTATGGATACAACCTATACTACTCATGCTAACCTGGAGTCGAGATGATCATGCTTACCTGGAGTTCTGAGATGATCATTTTTACCTGGTGTCCTGCTAACAGGATGATCTTAGTCTATTCTAGTTATTTGTGGGAAATACCTTTTCTCTTATCAAAGTTCAGTTGTGAATTACTGGAAAGGTTTCTTTTGTAATTGTGGAAAGTCCACAAGCTGTGGTAAGATTACAGGTAATAATACAAGAGGACCCAGTCCTTTTCCTGTTGCTTTTACAGTTGGTTCCACCACATCCCTGAAAGAAGAAACTAACGCTCGCTCCACCTCAACAATAACTCTGATTTTTTTTTTAATAACTGAAATTGCTTATATTGTGTTTAGCACATAGCATGCTGGGGAAATAAATACAGCAGACAACATGTTGACTTTTTTTTCCATAAAATAGGCTTTGAGCGTTCACGCAAATTGTCAAGGCCTATTTTATGGGAAAAATGAGAAAGATATTTCAACATTTCATCAGCTAAAATTTTTACCCAGCATGCTAAGTGTTAAAAAGAGCTCTCTGACTAAGCTGTGTCAGTAACATATTTTTATGTGTGTAACAGACAAAATGACTCAAACTTGCTCAAGTTAACACTTCACTTCACATATGTATAAATAGATCTGCTTATTTATTATTCTTCATATAAAATAAAAGAAGCAAACTCAAGAAAGCTTACACTTTTGTTTGATATGATATTAGTAATTTCTGGAGAACACAAAATTAAGCCTTATTTTAGAAAATATTTCAAGGATTACCAGATGGGTAACTTTAAGCAAATAAGATACATTGGGTAAATTTTACTGCCATTCTTTATAAGGAAGTGACTTTGATTTCTAGATTGTAGGTTGTAGTGGGTTGTTTAGATATAAACTTTTAGACCGATATCTACCAACAGCTAAATCTGCAAAAAAAGACTTTGAAGAGACCTTAAAAACTTTAGCATAAAGCGTAAACATGAAAAATCTGTCCATGACCTTGATGTCCAGATCACAGGTAATGTATAGAACTTTGGAACAATATCTACCAACATGCCAAACACTGAAACTTTAACGCTGATCCTGCTGGTCCAGGATATGCCTGCCTTTGCAAACAGTGTAGAGCCAGATATCAGATGGCTTCTTAAGAAGCCAACTGACCTGGATCTGCACTATTTGCCATTTAGTATGTGAATTTTTATCAACTACCTGAGTCGAGCAATCTAACTGGCTGACAATTAGAAGTGGGTGTGGCATCTTAATGTACTCAGCATGACAAGGGTTAACATTTCTGGATGCAGATGCCAAAGTTCGAGAGATTACAATAGCTTTTCATGTACTTTTTGCACAATGATTGGTTTCAAGTACAATGGTACCAACCTAAAGTCAGAAGCTGAGAAAACTTCATTTCTGATCAAACTTATTTGCTGTTCAATTGTGACAGCTTTTAGTGGAAGTTAGTGGAAAAGTCTTATTAGCCTGAAGTTTGAAGGTCATGTATACTGTGGACAATGCCCAGAACCAAAAAAAAAAAAAAAAAAAAAAAGAAAAAAGATAAAATAAAAAAGTAAATAACAGTTTTGCTAAGCACATAAAAAGGATAAATCTGAATCCAAAAAAATAAAACATGAAAAAAAAAAAAGTTTTGCCTAGAAATATATGCATGCATTGTGTACAATGGAAAATAATAAAAAAATATTTCTATGTTTATGTTTTATTTAGTCTTTCTTCCACATTATACACATAATACATACATATATAAAAAATACTTCTAACTATAAAGTGGAACCATACAACAGATAAAACAAACCTACAAAAAACAAAAAGCCTTTCAGGCAAGACTTGTAAATAAATAACCACATCCAGCTAAACAGTTTTGAAGCATCTCTCTGTGGTTGAAACTTTGAAAAGGGTAAGTATCTGCTAGTAGCATTAAAGGATTCATTGATATTTCACTTTTGGCACCACCTTCATGACATCCTAAATGTCAGATTTGTTGCTGTAGTGTATAATAGTAGAAAAAAATGCATATATTCTGAGAAACATGCATATTTAATTTGCTTATTTCACATAATAATACCACAGTGTTTGACTTGTATATAAATATTACGTTTCACAGTGTAGGTTCTGTTTGACTAAAACTTACCATCCTGGGTAAGAATTTCAGCTGAAGGCATTTTGATTTTTTTTTTCGTATGTTTTCGCAGAAAATGGGGTTAGGCATTTCATGCCTTAACAGACAAATTGCATGGAATGTTTTTTCCAGAAAATACGGTTAGACATTTCATGCAAATTGTCTCCTCAGGAGACAATTTGCATGAAATGTTTAACCCTATTTTCTGGAAAAATAAAATCAGTTTGTCTTCAGCTGAATTGGCCCAGAGCTTGCTGGTTTACATTTGATCACTGACTTTGCACAGTTGTGTGTTGGGAAATTTCATACTATTTAGGTAGAATGAAGAAAAAATAATTTATTCAGGTAGTATAAAGATAATATGTCAAACTGAACAGTTTGCAAAACAGTAATTTTGTCAAATGTGACATTTTGTAGAATGGACATAACGTTTGAATATAGTTGACTCTAATTAATTAATCTCAAACTCCAAAGACTCAGAATATTTTCTATGAGATTATAGTAGTTTGAGATAAAAGTAGTTAAAATGTAAGGATCATATACAAATAAAATCAATTGTGCCCTTTATTTTTAGTTTGACTTTAGCATAGTTTGAGTTAACAGTATTTAGTTTTGGAGGATCTCGGGCATTTTTTATCGCTAATTTAGATTACTGAAGGTCATGTAGTTTTGTCACATGGTTGACATATGATTTAGCCAAGCATATAAACAGTTAACCCATTGCATACTGGGTAGACTCTCCACCACAATATACTGGAAGAGTCCAATTTCAATTTTAGGTATGTCCCGCTATGAGATCTACATATTTCTAGAGGAAAATGGGTACACTATTTGCAAACAGTGGAGACCCTGATCAGACGCCACGTTCTGCGTCGTCTGATCTGGGTCTGCACTGTTTGCCAATTACCCTTTTATGGGTCTCACGACTACAATGGGTTAAACAGTCAAAAGCAGAACTAAAATAATAATTTTACACATTCATCAGTGTCACATTTGATCAGTTTGCATTATGATTGTATTCAACCAGCTCTCATCTGAAAAATTATTCTTTGGTGAAAATCTTCCAATAAAGTATGATTTTGCTAAAATACCAGTTACAAAAAAAAAATAAAATAAAAAATAAATAAATAAAAATTAAAAAAAAAAATAAATAAAAAAAAATAATAGTATTTTGAGTATTTTGTTAATATTAAAAAATATTTCTGTGCATTAGTCAGTGATTAAAGATACTATTTTTGGATGTAATTTATTATATCAATGTATTGTGCATGTAACACTTTTTACTTATCATTCTAATTTCCCTAATTTGTGTTGTCTGTGAGAGAGTGCTCTAACAAGTTACCTATACTGACAAAAACTAACCTCATGCTATTGAAACCTGCAGCTGATTTTTTATAAGGCTTCTTTATTCTTAAAGATATGCATTTGAGGGTCTGTCCATATTAAGCTTTATCAGTCTCTGGGCAAATTCAGCAGATGACAATGATATTTTTTCTTATTTTTTTTTCCAGAAATTAGGCATTGACATTCCATGAAAATTGTCTCTTGAGGAGACAATTTGCATGAAATGTCAAAGCCCATTTTTGGGGAGAATTTAAAAAATATGTCAAATTGTCGTCTGCTGAAATTTTTATCCAGCATGCTAAGTATTTTAACTCTGTTATATCTTGATAAGGCAGCATGTCATCTGGTTCTGATTTCACTCAGGTTGACTCAATGACCTTTTAAGTTCAGCTTGTTTTGTTCAAATGTTCTTTTTAATTTGGATTCAACAGAACATGCCAGCTTTAACTTCAAATGTCTTATTTTGGGTGAAAAAAAAAGTCACCATTTCTAGCTCCATAGACTTTTTTGAATCTTGCACTCTGCTTTATCTTGGGTTTAGCCCTGTCAGTTTAGCTAAAACTTGAATCATTTTTCATTTGTCCAATCATCAAACTTAATTCAGTCTAAGACATATGATTTGACAGTCCAAGTTCATCTGGTAGGTGTTCCTATTGAGGACATCTCACATGATTTTCAATTTATCAAAGTTCCATGTTTTTCCACTATGCTGGGTATTTCTGATATTTTGGCTTAATTTTAACCCTAAAAGTGCTAATAGTAACATCTGGTGACACTTTGAAATATTGTTTTTTTTTTGTTTGTTTGTTTTTGTTTTTTTTTGTTTTTTTTTCAGAGAGAAAACAAGGCCTGACATTTTATGTGAATTGTTTGCTTAGCAGACAATTCACATGAAATATCAAGTATTATTTTCTGTAAAAAATAACAAAATCAATTTTAGAATATTTTCTGCTACAAATGCATAGCGATTTTAGGCATAACAGTTTTTTGCATTTTGACTTCGAATTGTTTGACATACATACTGTAAATACCCTAAGAATATTGTATATAAGAATAAAAACAGTGTTTATCCTAAAATTGAGCCCTTTCATAATTGAGTTTTTGAAGTGGACTGTTCCATTTTTGAATTTGTACACCCCCTGATGCAAATAGGGGTTTCAGTCTAAAATAATAATAATAAAAGAAAAACAGATTGGGCAAACAGTGTAGATTCTGATGAACTATGTCATCTAGATCTACACAGTTTGCACAGGTATTGGTTTTGGTCTGCCAAGCTGAAAGGGTTAAACAAGTGCAAGTCCATTTGAGTACCTTGTGATGTGTCTACAGGGAGCTGGGCAAATGGCAAACACTGTTGCTTGAACATTCAGTTAATGTGAGCCTTCCAGAATGGATGTTTTCTCTTCAGCTTGCACCATCTAATCTTGGACAAGTTTCATTGAATCTCTACCATCTCCATCTGGACCTGTTGAAGCATCTGTAGCATCTGTAGATAATCACTGCCTGACAATTCAAAAGAATGAGTTCTTTTTGTTATTTTGCAGTACATTGATACTTTTGTTCTAATTTAGAAAAAAAACAAACAAAAAAAAAACAAAAAAAACAAAAAACAAACAAACAAAAAACAATGTACTTTTGCGGGTGAAAAACTGTACTTTAATAGAAAAATCCATAGGTTTATGGAAAACTAGTTTTGTAGAGTAAAAACTGTCGTTTTGTGGAGAAAAAACTAGTTTTGAGAAAAAAGCAAAACATAGTTTTGTAGGGAAAAACCTAGTTTTGGGAAAAAACAAAACAAAACAAAAAAAACATCAACACATTATCATTTTGTTTGAAAAAGTAGTTTTGTAGAAAATTGATATCGTTTTGTGGAAAAGAACTGTAGTTTTATGGAAAAATACTGTAGTTTTGTGAAAAAAAAAAAACAACAAAGAAACACCACAAAGCATTGTAGTTTTATGAAAAACACTAATTTTGTTTGCTTTTGAAACCTGTGATTTGAAATTTGCATGCTGTCTTCAAGTTTGTGTTTAATCTTATTATGTCTCCCCCCTTTAGGGTTGGGAGACATATTGTTTTTCTCCCAGGCATCTGTCTGTCAGTCTGTCTGTCTGTCACTATTGTCGTGTCTGCTCTATAACTTGAAAACTGTTCAAGCTATCTTCACAAAACTTCATATAAATATCAATCAACGTTAGAAGACGTGCAAAGTGCAAGAACCATAACTCCTGCTTTTATACTTTTTGAGTTATTTCTCTTGGAGTCTGTCATAAAATCATGTCCACTCTATAACTTGAAAACTATTCAAGCTATCTTCACGAAACTTCATATAAATATGAATCAACATTAGACAACATGCAGAGCACAAGAACCATAACTCTTGCATTTATACTTTTTGAGTTATTTCTCTTGGAGTCTGTCACAAAATCATGCCCACTCTATAACTTGAAAACCATTCAAGCTATCTTCACGAAACTTCATATATATATCAAACAACATTAGATGACATGCAGAGCACAAGAACCATAACTCTTGCATTTATACTTTATGAGTTATTTCCCTTGGATTCTGTCACACACAAAATTGTGTTCGCCATATAACTTGAAAACTGTTCAAGCTATCTTCACAAAACTTCATATAAGTATCAAACAACATTAGACAACAGCAGAGTGCAAGAACCATAACTCTTGCACTTATACCTTTTGAGTTATTTCCCTTTGAACTTTGTCCATCACAAAATTGTGTCCATTCTTTAATTTGTAACCTATTCAAGGTATCTTCAAGACACTTGATGTAAATATCAATCAACATTAGCGCAAGAACCATAACTCTTGCATTTATATTTTTTGAACTATTTCCCTTGGAACATTGCCCGTCATAAAAAAACATGTCCACTCTATAACTTGAAAACAGTTCAAGATATCTTCACGAAACTTAATATGAATATCAATCAACATTTAGACAACATGCAAAACGCAAGAACCATAACTCGTGCATTTATACTTTTTGAGTTATTTCCGTTGGAATCTCATTAGTTAATATAAATGTTCGCTGAATGTACAATACAATATGACACCAAAAAGGGTGGGGGTGTAGGGAGTGGGGGTTGGTGAGACAGCAATGTTTTTGTAGAAAAACAAATTCTAGTTTGCTTTGTTCTTTTTATATCATTCACTGTCACAAATTTTATTGATTCATTCACACAAATTCACAGTACTTTTAGTCTAAGTCACAAAAAAAAATCAATCTTATAAAATGTTAGAATTTGCATTTGCTTGTAACTTGAATTAACAACAGTAATAATAATAATTGACCATAACTTAGAATAGCTTATTTACTCTTTCACCCCTGAATTTCTTAAGTGGACTCTTCCATCCTTGAATTTGGACATGTGTACTTATGCAAATAGGGGTTTCAGTCTTTAATCTAAAAAGAAGGCAAACAATGTAGATCCTGATGTGCCATCTCATCTGGATCTACACTGTTTGCACAGGTATCCAGTTTGGTCTGCAGGGCTGAAAGGATAGATGATAGAATTTTATGAGTAGTTTTTCATATAGTATATTCATTTTATGCAGTTTATGAATTGGAACAAAATATTAATTGAAAAAAAGGCCCTTTTTACAAAATTAAAAAAAAAAAAAAAACATGAAAAAGAAATGCCTTAGAAAATAAGAAAATTGCCTTACAATTAAATGAATTGTGGAATAACATGTTTGTATGTGTTTATTTTTATGCATTAAGGTACATAATGTACCTTATTAGAAAACTTCTAAAATATTATAAATTATTTTGGATATTTCAAAAGATTAATCTATTGCTTACCAAATGGTGTAATTGGTTAAAATATTTAATAGTCTATCAATAAAATATAAATGGTTAATAATCAAGTTTTCTTTTACCTACCCATTGAAATTATATAAACTATTATTTGTGTGTCATATAATTTGTGTACAGCTGTCAATCCACCCATTTGTCAGTCTCTTTTCTGTGACCTTGGCCCTCTGTCTACTGTGAGAGAGAGTCTGTGTTGTCATGACAAGTGTATTGTCCATAGAAACTTTTCCAGTAATTACGTAATGTCAGTGGGTGTGATTTTGACAGATGTATGCAGAAACACCTTGGTTGTTGCAGAAACCCTATGTGGATGTGGGCGCCATGACACCATACGATCAGTAGTAAGTATGCTATTGTTTATAAGTTGACCCTTACTATATGCTTATTATCCCCTGCTGCTAGTGAAATGAAGGGTATATTGGTAATGGTAGGATTCTAATTGTCCATGACATTTCATGTCTTGGCCGGCCTCGGTGGCTCAGTTGGATGCGCCATCTGACTGGAGACCAGGAGGTCGCGGGTTCAACCCCCATCGAGGTCGGCAACATTCTTTCATGGCAATTGATCGTGAAATATTTTCTACGGTCATTCTCTCCCTTCCGCTGATTCAAGAAGGGCAGTTGTCAGTTTCTGGCGAAAGATTGTGCACAGTACTGGTTAACCGCTTAGAGGACTAAGCCTGCCCAGTAAACGTGTGGTTAGGTAAACTGACCACACTCGACATGACCCCATTGGGTTGACTGGGCCGTAAAACCTCAACACAAACAAACATTTCATGTCTTGGCTTTAACTCATTAGCCCTCTCAAATATTTTCATGCAACTTCCTGCACATACCTTTGCTTGGAGAGATAATGTATCACAATCAAGATATTTTTGATGAAAACATTTTTGAGTTATTAACCATTGCCACATGCATTGTGGGACTTTGTGGCAGTCTCTTTTTACCCCTGAAGCACTAAGCAAAATTGTAGCAGACAACATTCTAATTTTTTTTTTACTATTTTTCAAAGAAAATAAGACTTGGCATTTCATGTGAATTGTCTGATAGGCAGACAGTTTGCATGAAATGTCTAGTCTTATTTTCCTGAAAAATACAAAAAATAAAAAATGAAAAAATAAAAAAATAAATAAACAAATAAATAAAATAAAATACATATAAAAGAATAAGTGTCTGCTGCAGTTGTGATTAGCATTTTAAGGGTTACAAAATTTGATTGTTATTTCTTACTTTTCCCAGACAATACAGGTTGGCATTCCTTGTGAATTTTTCTCTAAAGAAACAATTCATGTGAAAAGTCAAATTCTAATTTCTGGAAAGAAAATGGTTCTAAAATTTGCTACTATTCTAAAATCAGCACTTTTGCTCTTTCAACCCTATCAACCAAAGACCAAACAGATACAAATGTACTTACGTAGACAGTCTAGAGCCAGATATGATGACTTGTAGTAAGCAATTTAATTGGGATCTGCACTGTTTACCATTCTATTGTTTCTGGACAGGTTTTTAAAAAAATCTGTCCTTTAGAATAGCGATGTCTGGGTAGGCGTCAAGCGTCGTCCCAGCTTAACTGTTTATTTAACCCCCAGGTTAACCTTTTGGTCAAATTTTTTCAAAGTTACATGTTACTGCTATTCTTCAGTGGATTGCTTTCATATTTGGTAGGGATGAAGAAGTGGACCAGTAGGTGTTTCACATGCAAGAGAGCTGACTCACTTTCTTTGTTTCTTTTTCTTGACTTAGAGAGCATTAAAGGTTATAGAAATGTAAAAGCAAACAAAGCAGTCCCTAACTGCTTGCATATGCTCAGCCTGTCCTGGGCCTTCGCCTTTTAAATGAAGGATTTTGTAGGGTTTGCTATGCCCTGATCCAATTTTTATTACTCTAAATAAGTTCATTGCAGCTGAGGTCAGCAACATTCTTTCGTAGAGATTGGTCATGAAATATTTTCTACGGTCATTCTCTCCCTTCTGCTGATTCAAGAAGGGCAGATGTCAGTTTCTGGTGAAAGAATGTGCACAATACTGGTTAACTGCTTAGAGGACTAAGCCTGCCCAGTAAACGTGTGGTTAGGTAAACTGACCGCGCTCGATATGACCCCATTGGGTTGACTGGGCCGTAAAACCCCAACACAAACAAAGTTCATTGCAATTAACCCTAGTCCTGCTGAACCTGGATATACCCTGCCATTGCAAACAGTGTAGATCCAGATCAGTTGGCTTCTGAAGAAGCCAACTGATCTGGATCTGCACTGTTTGTCAGTCAGTATGTGAATATATATCAACAACCTGGATCAAGTAATCTGATTGGCTAAAAATAGAAGTGGGCATGGCATATTAGTTTATTCAGCAGGACAAGGCTTTAAAGGAACTGAATATACTTGATCAATTTTCTGCCGACAAATTCTATGACCTCCTGTCTGCTTTTCAGCATGTCAAGTACCTTCTTGAATGGTGTGTACTCTAAAAGGAAAGAATTTGCTCCCTAGGGAGCAAATTCTTTCCTTTAGAGTACACCCTTTTACAGAAGGGAGACAGGGCAGTTTTAACAGAGTTATCTTCCCTGAAAATGTGTCCATTTCTCTTTACTCTTTGTTAACCCTTGTCCTGCTGAATAAACTAAGATGCCACACCCACTTTAAATTTTCATCCAATCAATTACTTGATCCAGATTTTTTATATAAATTTACATACTGAATGGCAAACAGTGCAGATCCAGCATTCGTAGAAGCCAACTGATCTGGATCTACACTGTTTGCGAAGGCAGTGTATATCTGGGTTCAGCAGGACTAGGGTTAATTAAAATAAGCATTATAGCACTTGCTCACTCATTGTTTCTGTTATGGTACAGTGTAACCTCACTACACTTGCCACCCTTGAAAAGGTACAAATTGGCTGTTGCAGGGAGGTGGCTGTTGTAGATAGGTTAAATATATAAAAATAGCATTTTGTGAATTCTGAAATGTGGCTGTAATATGGAGGTAGCTGTTGTTGTGAGGTGAATGTTAGTAGAGGTTCCTCAGTATATTTTTCATGAAATAATTTAACTTCCATTCAGCATTGTTACCAGTGGTGGACACCCAACTTACGTGACTCAGTATCATAATTATGAGCCAACTCTTTCAAGCTGGCCATAGAAAAAGTACCGTTTTGTTTTGTTACACTATAACATGTTCATTGAATACCCTAAAAATTCAGAGAGTAAGAATAATGAATTGTATTAACCCTTGTCCTGCTGAATAAATTAAGATGCCACACCCTTGTCTAATTTTCAGCCAATCAGGTTACTTGATCCAGATTGTTGCTATAGATTTGCATCCCTGATGGCAAACAGTGCAGATCCAGATCAGTTGACTTCTTCAGAAGCCAACTGATCTGGATCTACACTGTTTGCAAAACACGGTACATCCGGGATCAGCAGGACAAGGGTTAACCCTTGTCCTGCTGAAACCAGATATGTCCTGCTTTTGCAAACAGCATAGATCCAGATCAGTTGGCTTCTAAAGAAGCCCTGATCTGGGTCTGTACTGTTTGCCATTAAATATGTGAATTTATATCAACAATCTGGATCAAGTAATTTGATTGGTTGAAAACTAGAAATGGCATGGCTTCTTAATTTATTCAGCAGGACAAGCTTTAATATGTAGGGAAGGGAAATTACCAGTTTGCAAAAGGATGCAATATGATTGCATCCCTTTATGGAATTAGTGATCTCTCCATCCAGCATTTTTTAGTTGGGCAATTAAGTTACTGTCTGGAATTTTAAGGCACTTAAGTAGCTGATGGGGAATTGATACACTTTCAGGGAGACAACTCTCTCAAAACTGTTTTGCTTCCCTTCTGAAAAGATGTCTACTCTAAAAGGAAAGAATTGGCTCCCAAGTGTATCCATTCCCCTTAATTTAGCGCACAACAAATGTCTGATATTTTTCTTATTTTTCATCTGCCAGTGTATTTGACATTACTTGGGCCTTGTCAAGCAAAAAAGTGCCTTCGAACATGCTGCAAATGCACAGAATCAGATCATCCTGTGCATGTGCTGCAAAGTATCATGCACTCCACTCATACATTTTGTAGTATCCAATGATTCATTTAGTGGACAGTGAAGGCCCTGATCAGACTGCATATATACATGGGTTGATCTGGGGCTGATCTGGGCCTTGGTTGTCCCCATATGCCCGGAGATGTTTTTGCATGGTGCGGCCCACTTGTTAATCCTCCAAATTCACCTGAAATTCCAAGCTTTGATATCAGAAAAATAAGCAAAATATTTTGAAATAATTGCTTTAACATTGTATACCTCAGTACAGTTAATAGTGCTATACATATGTGTTGCATTCTGGGAAAATAAAAATGCGTGTATGCAAATATATAAAGCCAGGTTAGCCTGGGCAGCTGTAGGCACATCACAGTCTATGGTTTTGTTATATACAATGAACAACATACTGATAAATAAGATATTGTTCGACTTTGGTAGGGATGAAGAGGAGGACCAGTAGGCATGTCCCATGCAAGAGAGAAACTCTCACTTTCTTTGTTATGTATTTATCTCTTCTGAAGTTAACCCTTTTTCAAAGTGATATGTTACCTTTATTCTTCAGTGGATTTGCTTTCATATTTGGTTGGGGTGAAAAGGAGGACCAGTAGGCATGTCACATGCAAGAGAGACAACTCACTTTCTTCTTTATGTACTTATCTCCCCTGAAGCTGAAATCAAGTCTTTTGCAAGTCATAACTTGCATACTGTTTAAGATAATTTGATAATATTTGGTAGGGACATATATTAGGTCAAGAAGGAGTGTTGCATGCAAGAAGAACAACTCCTGCTCTCTACTTTTTCTAGTTATCTCCTCTGAATAAATTTCTATGGCATTCCATAACTTCTTAAAGTTTTGAAATATGTTGATAATATTTGGTAGAGACAAACATACATAAGGACCAGAGAGGTGTCGCATGCAAGAGAGTAAACTCTTACTTTCATCGTTATGTACTTATCTCCCCTGAAACCGAAATGTTTTGCAGGCCATAACTCCCATACTGTTTGAGTTATTTGGTAATATTTAGTAGCGACACGTATCAGATCAAGTAGGAGTGTCGCATGCAAGAAGGAAAACGCTTGCTTTCCTCTTTTTCTAGTTATCTCCCCTGAACAAATTTCTTAGCCAAATTCTTGTGCACTCCATAACTTCTTAATGGTTTGAAATATTTTGATATTATTCAGGTTGTACATAACTTCTTAATATTTGAAATATTTTGATATAGGATCAGAAGAGGTGTCACATGCAAGAGAGTCAACTCTTACTTTCTTCATTATGTACTTATCTCCCCTGAAACTGAAATTTTTGCATAACTCCCATACTGTTTGAGTTATTTGATAATATTTGGTAGGGACATATAACAGGTCAGATAGGAGTGTCACATGCAAGAAGGACAACTCTTGCTTTGTTCTTTTTGCTAGCTATCTCCCCTGAACAAACTTCTAAGCCAAATTCTTGTGCACTCCATAACTTTTAATGGTTTGAAATATTTTGATATTATACATGTTGTAGTTTCAGTTGCTGAGCCTCTTTTATATACTTACCAGTAATCACATCAGTTACCAGCATCTTTTGGATAAACTTGTATTTTTGGCGGGTTTTTTCACAGAAAAATTTCTGTATTTACAAATAACAATGTCCAGGCAGTGGGACGTCATCCAAGGTTTACCTTTTGGTTAACCTTTTTTCAAAGTGATATGTTACTTTATTCCTCAGTGGTTTTACTTTATTCCTCAGTGGAAAAACCTGTCCATAATGCAGTTAGACATTTTTCTTGTTTATATTTTTCACAGAAATTAGGGCTAAGGGGACAGTTAGTAGTTTGTGTGAAATTTCAAACCTTTTTTTCTGGGAGATAATATAGTCCCTGCAGTTTGCAGAGTAAAACTGTATCTATGCTGATGATGTACAGAGTAAAAAGCTATACATGCTGGTGATATAAATAGACCTTGTTCACAGAAGCTCTAGATAAAGTGCTTTTTTTCATCAACAACAACAAGAAATAATATTTTTTTCTTCTTCCATTTCTCCAAAACATTACATTGCTGGTATTTGTTAAAATTGCCTCACTCAGACACTTCTTCAGAGTAAACACAATATACCGTATTCAGCCTTATTACGGAACATACCTCATATAAGCCCACATTCAAGCAATTCCATGGTCTTCAGATTACAGTCAGTGTACGTTATGCCTACTTCTTTATTATGCATATCTTGTGGGTATCCATTTGAATTGCATCGACTTGTCGATGCAATTCAAATGTGTACCTACAACATATGCTTTTATAATGAAAATCAGAAAAAAACACACAAAACATCGCATAAGCAACATTTAATGAGAGCCCTTTGCTGGTCTTTTTCCTTTTTCTTTTATTTATTTATTTTTTTTATTAGTATTGGCTTGTACTTTTACCACAAGTTTTCTGAGTAATTTTGAAAAACCTAAGCACACAGTGTGGTAATAAGGTCAAATACAGTATGTTATATTAGAGAAATAAGATAAAATATTTATCTGGATACACCCACCCCGCTCTATCTAGTTAATTTTCCCAGAGTGTACTAACATATTTTGCAACTTTTACATCAGTCTGCTCTGGAGCCTCTTTTGAATTCAAATTGAACTCTGTTAACCCTTGTCCTGCTGAATAAATTAAGATGCCACGCCCACTTCTAATTTTCAGCCAGTCAGATTACTTGATCTGGATTGTTGCTATAAATTCAAATATTTAATGGCAAACAGTGCAGATCCAGATCAGTTGGCTTCTTCAGAAGCCATCTGATCTGGATCTGCACTGTTTGCAAAGGCAGGGTATATCTGGGTTCAGCAGGACAAGGGTTAATTTAATAAGAAAAAAATGATCAAATCAGTTTGCAAGAAAAATAACACAACCAAAGTAAAGTCATGACCAAAAAAGATTCTAGGTTTAATAAGAATTAACTGTTTTCAAATGTGCAAAGCGCTTTGCATAGTTTAGCGAAAACCTTGAGGTTATAAAACTTTTTTCGTGCTCAACTCAGCTGAGCATAAAATTTGTTCTGCAAATAGATCTCAAATTACTAACAGTTGCAAATTCTTTCTTGCTAAACAAAACTGAGCATGAAAATTTCTCTGCCAATAAATATGAAAATGCCAACTATTGGCAGCTGTTGTTGGCATTTTCATATTTGTTGGCAGAGAAAGTTGCAAGCTTAGCTGAGATGAGCACGAAAGAACCTTTATAACCTTGGAGCCTGGTCTACACGAGATGTAGGCTTGTGTCTATTTCCACTTTTCACTACCCACATTTCACAAGTTCCATAGCTTATTTCAGTCTAAAAGTATTATGTTTCTTATTCCTCCATGAAAACGTGTTGTGGGTACTCATTTTAAGTGCTTGGGTTAAAATCAGGATGCTGACTGTTAACTAAGCATGTTGTTGAAGAGCAGATAATTTTATGGCAAATTTTGAATGTTTTGTTATTTTTTGCACCAAAATATATTTTGTGAGGATTGAAGGTTGATTCTTGACCTATTTCACAAAAACCACAGGAGCTTCAGTTTTATTGGACCTTCTCTTGCTGAACACAACATGCCCTGTCTTAGCAAACAGTGTAGATCCAGATCAGTTGGCTTCTGAAGAAGCCAACTGATCTGGATCTGCACTGTTTGTCATTAAATATGTGAATTTCTATCAAAAACTCAGATCAAGTAATCTGATTGGCTGGAAATTATAAGTGGGTGTGGCATCTTAATATCTTAATTTATTCAGCATGAGAAGGGTTAGGAAACAGGAGTGATATAGAGATCACTTTCTGGCATCATCATTGGCTTTGGTGTCTACATCAACAAAATTAGGACTGTGCCTTTAACTTGGTTTCTCAAATGCCAAGTCTTTTAGGCTAATGAAACTTCATGCACACATCTGCCATGATGCACCCTGCCTACTGCTATCGACCATTTCTGACCCTGACCTACTTTTCACACTTGGCTGAACAATGTTTAGTCTGTGGCTTTAACTCTGTAGAAGTTACTACATATTCATTTGGCAAATTGCTTATCTGAAATGGAAACAGTTTGCATGAAATGTCTAATCCTGTTTTCTGGGATAAATATGAAAAATATTTCAATGTGTCATCTGCTGAAAATTTTACTTAGAGTGCTAAGTGTTAAACAGCTAACTAGCGAAATTTGATATGAAGTCATGATATGTTACACAGTTCTCAGAAAGGACCCTTATGCTAAAACACAGTTTAACCAGGCCCCAATGTTATGAAGCTTTTTTCATGCTCAACTCAGCCGAGCATGAAATTTACTCTGCTAATAAATATGAAAATGCCAACAATAGTTGGCATTTTCATATTTATTAGCAGAGAAATTATCATGCTCAGCTGTGTTTATCAAGAAAGAATTTGCAGTTGTTAGTAATTTGAGATTTATTAGCTGGACAAATTTCATGCTTATAACTTCGGGGCCAGGGCCTTCAGAAGCATTGGATACTGTAGAATATATCAACAGAGAAGGTTGGGATCAGATTGTACAGATGTACGGGCTCATCTCGGCCATCACTGTTTGCCTATGGCATAAGGCACTTTTGGCACATAGCACATCAGTTAATATATAGTTTGGTGAAAATGAACAAAACTTAACCCTTAAAGTTACAGATGGCATTCATATTTATATCCCTCCAAACGATATTGGCGGGGTATTATGGTTTCACGTTAATCTTCCGTGTGTCCATGTGTCTGTCAGAGCAACCATCTGTCATATGTCAGTCTGTTCGTATTTTCATTTACAAAGGATAACTTGAGTAAATATTAATGGCTCTTCACCAGATTTGGTATATGCATTGATATTGTCGAGATCTGGTTTGGGATTGCTAATCGGCAAATTTTATCAATTTTTGACAGAGCTATCTACCCACCACATGATAGCGGTGGAGTATTATCGTTTCATATATATTTTTATATATATTTTTTTTACAACATTTCAGAGAAATATAGCTTTACACTTAAGATGAATTGTCTGCTAAGCAGACAACTCACATTAAATGTTAAACCTTATTTTCTCTAAAAAAAAAAAAAAAAAAATAATAATAAAAAAGATCAAAATCTTGTCTCTTGCATTTGTGATTGGCACTTTAAGGGTTAAACGTTGTCTGAAGCGTTGCTTAAAACACTTGTATTTTATTTACTTTGCAGCCCCAATAACTATGCCCCAAGTTTCCACCATACCTGGAACTACACACAGTTCTATCGCCCCCATGCCATACCCCAACTCCCACCCGAAAGGAATATTGATTTCTCCAAACCTGAACCTGAACCATTTCCTAAGAATGACGGCAATGATGAGTAAAATGACAGAGTTTAAAAGATATTTACTATTTCAGCAAGTGAGATGATGTGTGCTTATCTCATTTCTCTAGCTTTTCACTAGTCTTTGTTGTAAAACTGAAAGTTGTTCAAAGATGTTTTAATCCTAAATACCATGAATTAAGGGGAAGTGATACACTGAAGGGAGGCAAGTTTGTCAGATTTGTTTTCCCACTTTTCTGAAAAGGGGTCTGCTTTTAAAAGAAAGAATTTGCTCCCATGGGAAGCAAAGTCTTTCCTTTAAGAGCAGACCCCTCTTTTGAAGGGTGTTAGTGAGCAGGAACCTAAAAAAGAAATCAGAAAAGTTGTTCCCCTTGTTAAAATGGCAGAAAATTTTCCAAGTATATTCAGTCAACTTAAATAATGGCAGAGGATATATTAAAATTCTTTTCCAAAACAAGAAAAGAAAATGCATAAGATGAGTCATGCATGGGAGGCTTTTAATCTTTGGGATTCTCTGGGCAAATTAAGCAGATGATATTTTTTCTTATTTTTCCCAGGAAATAGTGTTTGATATCTTTCATATTGTTATTAAGCATATGATATTTTTTCTTATTTTCTCTACAAGTTGGACACAATTTAGGAGACAATTGGCATGAGATGTCAAATCCTATTATTTGGGGGGAAATAAGACAAAAATATTTCAAAGTGTTGTCTTTTGAAATTTTGACCAGGCATGCTAAGATTTAACCCTTGTCCTGCTATACCCTGCCTTTGCAAACAGTGTAGATCCAGATCAGTTGGCTTCTGAAGAAGCCAACTGATCTGAATCTGCACTGTTTGCCATTGGGAATGCAAATTTATAGCAACGATCCGGATCAAGTAATCTGATTGGCTGAAAATTAGAAGTGGGTGTGGCATCTTAATTTATTCAGCAGGGCAAGGGTTAAGGAGTCTCCTATTATGTTCTTGTACAAGTGGGTGTAAGCTTGGAAGCTGTCACTTTGAACAGCTTTCATAATATTCTATTTAACATAGCATATCTAACAGCAAAAGTAATGATTTATTATCATTATTGGCACAGTCTGCTCAGGGCCTTCATTATGTAACATAAGATTCTTCAAGGTATAGCAGATAAATACATGATGCTGACTGATAACTGGCTACTGCAAGCAAAGATGTGCTGTTTGATTACATAACATTATGAAATGGCAAAAATCTATTTTTAATATCCTGCCTCTGGTGTAACCCTCTCTCTCATTGGCAGTCACTGTTTTGGAGACTGGCAATTTGATTGGCTAACTGATTGTTTCTAATAATAAATGTCTCACTCAGTAGGGCAAGGCATTGAATATCTGAAGTTTATTCAGACTTTGATGAGGCAATATGCAAATATAACTGAGCTTGGTTCAACATTCCTGTTTTTTTTCTCTCTATATCAAATGGTTTCGTGTGTTTGACACCCTTCTGATAGTCTCCCAAACACTGCCTGCTGTGGAGTTTTCATCGCCAGAACTTAATATCTTTATTGAATAGGCAAAAATAAAAGTTATATATGGTTTATAGTCAGAAAGTTAGAAAATTTGAACCTTATTTTTCAGTGCAAATCGTTTTGATAAAAGGGTACCTACTGTAAGTAGGACATGGGTATCAACTCAGCACAGTAAGCTAGATGACCGTCCTTTATATGCAATTTGGGATGATGAACCAAAAAGTGAATTGCAAAAGCAATTTGAAACTCTAGAATAGACTGTGTAAGGATGCTGGATATTGATTTGAGCTGTGCCATGTGAAAATTTACCTGCAGGACATATAACACTATTTTTTTTTAAAATATATAAAATTTATGATTAACTGGGACACTGGTAAATTCTTGAAACTCATCTTTTGGCTGCAACACTGACTGGAAATGCCAGTGTTTAGTGGAAAAGAGATTTTTTTCAGATCATTATCCCGCGACATTAGTCAAAGGGGACTATTAAAATGGGTTTGTCCATCTGTCTGTCCGTCTGTCCGTACATATGCCAGGTACATTGGGAGGTTAGCGTTTGTATGGGTGTCTGTTTATTCCATTGTTGTGGGGTTAAAAATTGTGTTGTGGGGTTGACGAATAGATGAAAATGGTAGTTGTGGGGTCAAAGATGATCAAAGAAAGATCAAAGGAATAACCTCATAATGTACCTCTCGTAAGAACGTCTGTCCTTCCTTCTGTCTGTAGACACAATGAGATGGGTAGTTTGTGGATGCAATTCCTCTAACAGTTTTTAACAGATCTTTTTGAAACTTTGCATGTGATTTTGTCATGGTCTGAAGATGTGCATCTTGTTTTGAGGTTATCCTCCCATTATTTTTTATCAACTTTTTCCACTTTTTTGACTTACATGTATTTTTTTTTCAGGTTAGATTACAATTAGAATAGATACCTTATGGGCGCAACTCCTCCTAGAGTTTTCCACCGATCATTTTGAAACTATGCATACTTGTTCAACATGGTCTGTAGATGTGCATGTGGTTTTAGGGTTATCCTCCCTTTATTTTTTATCAACTTTTTCCACTTTTTTGACTTTGTTTTTTACAGGTTTGAGTACTATTACAATAGATACCTTGTGGGCGCAACTCCTCCTAGAATTTTCTACATTTCATTTTGAAACTATGCACGCTTGTTCTACATGGTCTGTAGATGTGCATGTGGTTATGGGGTTATCCTCCTATTACTTTTTATCAACTTTTTCCACTTTTTTGACATAGTTTTTCCAGATCCGATTAGTATTAGAATAGATATCTTGTGGGCGCAACTCCTCCTAAACTTTTCCACTGATCATTTAGAAACTATGCATACTTGTTCTGCATGGTCTGAAGATGTGCATGTGGTTTTGGGGTATCCTGCCATTTTCTTTTTTCAACTTTTTGCTTTTTTTTAACTTAGTTTTTTTTAGTTGTGACAAGATGACATGGGTAACTTGTGGGCACAACTCCTCTTACAGTTTTATACCAAACTTTTTGAAACTTTGCAGGTGTTTTTGTTATGGTCTGAAGATGTGCATGTGCTTTTGGAGTTATCCTTCCATCATTTTTTATCAACTTTTTTTCCACTTTTTTGACATTTTTCAGGTCCCCGATCAGTATCAGAATAGATACCTTGTGAGTGCAACTCATCCTACAGTTTTCCACTTACCATTTTTAAACGATGCATACTTGTTCTGCATGATCTGAAGATGTGCGTGTGATATTGGGGTTGTCCTCCCATTGTTTTTTTTATCAACTTTTTCCACTTTTTTAACTTAGTTTTTTCCAGGTTCAATTGGTATTAGAACAGATACCTTGTGGATGCAACTCCTCCTAGAATTTTCTACCAATCATTTTGAAACTATGCATATTTGTTCTACATGGTATGAAGATGTGCGTGTGGTTTTGGGTTTATCCTCCTATCATACAGATTTAAAAGTCACAACCCTTTACTGACAAATCCATGTGTAACGTAGCGAAGTTAGTTCAGTGGTTTCTCTTCTCAAATACGCGTTGTGTTTTCTCTACTTTACTTTCAAAGTCCCAATTTAGGATTTTAAATAAATTCAACAAGTAATTTCAATAATATATTTTAATTTTTACAACCCGGTTCAAAACTCTAACTAAAACCAAAAACCAAAACTCTTCCAAAACTTACTAACTCTCTCACACACATCCTCTCTTTATATACACAAAGAGTCATGTGATAGCAACTCACGCCAGCGCCCTCTGATCACATGATCCCCATCCAATCAGAGTCCTCCAATTACACTACAGCGCCACCTAATGCGTGAGTTACTAAAAATAACTACCAATGAGAACAGACCGGAATGACTCAATATCATGTGAACAACGCAATTTCCCAGGCACCAAATATTTGGAAGCTTGCCAACCTATTAATCTTTGTCAAGATAACCCCTATCTATTCATATCGCCTGTGCAATAATCCTACATAAAGTAACATCTGTCAACAAGATGCCAAAATGACTAACGGTTTACGTCAATCATTTTCAGATAATTAATAGCTTATGCCAATCATTATTGCACAACCTACACCTGAATAAATACAAACTACAACTAAACAAAATAAACATGTCTTTATACAAATATCAAAGATACAGATCACATTAATCTTAAATGCCAAGCTTCGCACCTGACACCTGGTATTGCGTAATCGTGGGAAAATAGCAGATAAGGAAACCCACTATTTTACATCCGCCCTGTCCTCAAAGAATTTTACTTAATTTTATTTAAGCAAAATTCACCAAAATTATACTCTCATTCTCCACACTCACAATAATATTCTACATGTTACAACACATATATAATATCATGAACACATTTTCTTAACTATGCACATACACACTTTTCAGTTATCCCCTGAAGAATATGTATGTGAAAATAGAACACATAAGAGTATCAACAATTTGAATCAGAATCATAAAATAATCTACTTACTTCATTTCTCAGTAACCCTCTTATGTGTACTACTCAAAATAAACATCAAACATCATATCATCTGCAAATTATATAACACATGCAATATATATACAACACAGTAATAATGTCTTGTCCCTTTTTCCTTTCTCCTGCTTAATGTTTATAATACTCTATTTTTTTTTTTTTTTTAGTCAATCTGAATGGGTTCTTCTTCTGTTCCATCTCCATTATAAAATACATCGTCGTCTCCAATACTGCAAGTCGGTATATCCTCCAAACGAAAATATCTTCTCTGCTCAACCGTGCTCACAGCAGGATGTTCATTGCATCTGATCGCTACTTCTGACGACATCTTCTTTTCTCCCGACATTTTCAGATCTCTGGACATTTCTTGGTATTGTCCCATACTAATACACAAATCCTTCTCTTGGATGGTATCTATCAACTTATCGATCTTCTTCTCCAATGTGCCAACAAGTTTGATTGATTCTTGAATATCCAAAATACAAAACTTTGCTTCAGGTCCATATTTCTCCAACAGCTGTCTGATGGTTACAACTTGAAGACCTTCCATGTTTTTAATTTTCCGTTTAAATTCTTATGTACTTCAAAATAGACTATGCTAACTGTTTATGCAAAACTGAACGTGGATTTATATATATATAGGGAACATGCCAGTCAAACTAAAAATTTACTAGGTGTTGGCATGTTGCAATAACATTTTATATGTTTAGATAATGTTTATCAGGGTTGATTTACTATGACATTTTATCATCACTCCATAAAATAACTGGCACATGTGATCCATCTGTCAACAACTTTTGGATTTGAACTTCTGTCTGTCATTGAATATGATGATATCTGAAATTTTAACAGTTAATCCTACATTTATAGGTATAATAAGCACTCGGGTAGAAAATGTACCTTACTGTGTTATATTTTTCAATACAAATCAAGCAATATTACATCAAAAGTCTATATTTACATCTTCACCAACGCTCAACCTTTAGGGTTAAACGCTGGACTTTTACATAAAGTCATTATTTACAAAAATTAAATATGTCTTCACCACAGCGCTGCCTTGAGGGCAACACCATGGACTTAATATTTTACGCGTACTATTTTAAACATTTGGCGCCACAGGGACCACTCATTTCCTTGTATCCCTCATCAACGAAGCAATTAATACCCTTGCTTCCTTCTGGTCTGGTGTGGAAGATATCTGCCTCCCAGATTTGTGACTAACAATCTCGTCCGGTTCAGACGACACCGACCTCTTCTCTTCAATGGTCGAGGACCCAGCCACACCATTCTTATCGCTACAACAACCAGCTAACCTCTTATTAAAACTATAACTCATTTTCTTATGAAAATATCTCTTGTACATGAAAATAACCACTGCTAATGCAACACAGGTACTGAAAATTATTATCACATATGTCCAAACAGACATTGACTTGCTTTGCACATCAACCTTTCTATAATTATGAACGTAATCTATAAAAGACGACATAGAAACCTGTTTTAAATTCTTAAGATCATCCGTAATTTCTACTGAAGTTACATTAGGAAATACAGAACTAAAGTTTCTCCATAAAGAAAACTGAGTAATATTCCTAAGTTTCAACAGAGAACCCCATGTATCTGAAATATGACCCTTAACCTCCTTTTCATAATATGGCGGCAGACGTAAATAATCATTCGCTGCACCACACGTCATATTCAATTTAACTATTCCCAGGGGTGGATAGACAGTAATATCACGCTGCATTTCAGACTGGTCTTGGCATACTATGGTAAATTTCATAGTTTCATACGTTGCTACAACCCATACACCTGAATGAATATACTCTGCAACAGGTAACTGTGAATCAAAATACACTGTACTTTTACAGTATTTTCTTACATTTTCTCCATTTTTCAAAAATAATGCAATAATGCAAGATTTACTTAAATTGATCTGATAAATTGGACTTTTTGGATTACAAAACGGCATATATCGATTATTGCACGCATCAAAGTCATTTGAGGACAATAATGCATATTTAGTCCGCTCTTTGTTAATCATCAATGCCTCTACAGACAAATCATATTTAGCTGTTAGACCTAAATTTTTATCTTTCGAAGTCGACGTACCATGCTTAGACAATGGTAAGTTGTGTATTTTATAAATCTCATAACTTTCTTTATCATCTAACAAAGGTATGGAAAGAACAATTAAGATTTTATGACCATCAAGATATGCATTACAAGTTATAGTATTATAAAAATACCAAATATTATTTACTGGGTCAGCAGGAAGTTTTATAGATGCAGGTAACTTGTTTCTAATATCTAATAATAATTCTCTCAAATTCTTTGGTGAGATTGTGCTTGGTGACAAATGATTTAAAGATAACATGTTTAATTCTGTCCTAAGATTTTCTAAGTAGACAATAGCATTTTGAGTAGACTGTCCTATTTCTTCTAATATAAGTTTGAACTGAAAATAAGTGTTTACGAATTGCTCAAGTCTAGAAAAACGTGTATAAAAAGCACTTTCTAATTCCTTAATTTTATCATCTAATGCTTGTACACATTGCACTAAATCCATGATAGCACGGCGATTCTCAGCTATTTCAACTCTTGATAAATTCAGAATCGTCATACTTTGTTCAAGGTTATGTATTATACTTTCTTGATTTAAAGCAAGATCCTCAACTGATCTTCTGATATTCTCTAAATCTACATCAGAAACTGTCCCGAATAACAGACTCATAGCTTGCCCAATGATTGGTAACAATGAACGTTTTGATCTTCTTTGATCAGATTTCAGAGACTGATAATCAATAAAATTATCTTTAACTGTCTGATAAGTATCATTTAACATACCTATTTCATCATGTAAACTTTCAAATGTGAAAACATACCCTGTAAAATTATTACGTCTATACCAGTCCGTCAACGTTTTCATTATTTCATGTGTCATGTCCAAGTCCTTATTTATTTTATCAATAAAGACCTCGTAAGGTCGCAAATCATGTATAAAAGTTACTAACCAACGAGCATGACTCGAAGATACTTCATTGGTTTTATGAAAAACTACATTTTCATGTACAACTAAACCTGAGGTATAGCTAATTAATGCACACACGATCAAGAATGTGTAACCCATGTTGTAACTTTGCATCTGTTACAACCTGAAAACACACATAAAGTAAAAATATATAAATATAATACCATAGGAAATACCACCTATTTAAACAATTTGCCAGAATATAATTAAATAACCAACCACCTATGCAAATTGTTTATATTCTGAAGCCTTAATACTTAAAACATTAAAACATATCTGCCATTGCTTGAAGCAATCGTTTAAACTTTTTGTTCGAACTATTGGTGTTTGTCAATTTCTTTTTCTTTTTCTTTGATTTGTTCGACAATTCTGGAGATGCTTTATCAAAAGTGTCTAATATTTTAATTTCATTCACAGACATAGCATTATCAACATCTTCATCAAAATATGTCTCAGTCTGTGAACAAGCATCCTTTTGTTTACTAACCACATCGAGTCCTGGTAGACATTCGTCTGGCTTCACCAGGGAATCCTCAAAAGGAATCTCGCAGCTTGCGAACTCTTTTGGTTCAAATTGATTAGAATCTATGACGTTAACCTCAAAGGTGTTATCATTAACGTCAAGATCGACCTCATCTGTCAAATCTTCTTGACATTTATCTGCATCATCTGGTTTCCTTGACAGCAGATCAGCACAAGTGTTAGTTGTACCAGCTATGTACTCAATGGTACAATTGTAACCAGCCATACTCAGAGCCCATAATTGTATCTTTTTATTCTGCATGGGTGACTCGAGCAGATACTTTAAAGGTTTATGATCTGTCTTAATCACAAACTGTGCTCCATGTAAATAGTGATCTAGTTTCTGTAAAGCAAAATGGATAGCATAAGCTTCCTTTTCAACAGTTGACCATTTACACTGCGTTCTACTCAATTTATGAGACAGATAGTAGATGGGCTTTTCATTATTAACATTTGGTAGAGTATCATCTACCTCCTCGCAAGACTGTGTAAGGCAGGCACCAATACATGTTCCACTAGCATCTGTATAAAGTGTATATGGCTTATTAGGATCAGGATAAGCCAATAATGGAACAACCGAAAGACTATCTTTTAAATATTGGAAAGCCTTATCATGCTTTTCTGACCATTTATAATGTGCATGTTTCTTTGTCAAAGCTATGATAGGTTCTGCAATTTCCGAAAAGTTTGGAATGAATCTACGATAGTATGAACTCATACCAATGAATGACCTAACCTCTCTTACACAAGTGGGAACAGGTAGAGATCTTATAGCTTCCACATTCTTAGGATCAGGCTTAATACCTTCACGACCAATAATAAAACCAAGGTAATTTGTCTCAAACTCCAAGAAATTACATTTCTTCAACTTGAGCCTCAAATCATGCTTCCGCAATCTACCAAAGATCATGTCCAAATGTTTCAAATGATCTTCCAACGTCGGACTAAAAACCAAGATATCATCAAGGTAAGCAATAGCAAAATCACCAAGACCTTGCAAAACCACCGACATCAACTCCTGGAACACTGCCGGAGCATTCGAAAGACCGAAAGGCATGACATTGAACTCAAACAGACCTCTATGACAAGCGAAAGCTGTCTTTTCCTTGTCCGCCTCATCCATCAAAACTTGCCAATACCCACTTTTCAAGTCAAGTGAAGTAAAATACTTTGCCTTACCTAACAATGCCAATATGTCATCGATCACTGGGAGAGGATACGAATTTTTCTTAGTAACCTGGTTCAGTTTTCTAAAATCAACACAAAATCGCTTAGAGCCATCCTTCTTATCAACAATTACTACTGGAAAACTCCAAGGTGATCGAGATCTTCTAATGATATTTGACTCTAACATTTCATCTATAGTTTCATCAATTACACGCCTATTGTTGAGAGGCGTCCTATAAGGCCTCAATTTTATTGGATTAGAATTCCCAGTGTCAATTTTCATTTTCACAGTATCAGTGTGACCAAGTTCAGTATCCTTACTCGCAAACAAATCTGAATTTCTAACAATAAGGGGTTCAATCTTATCCCTAAATTCTTCGGATACATGTAGATCCTTCAAATCAACCTTTGAATCAAATTTTTGACCCTTCATTACTGAACTAACCTCAGCCATATTTTGATTAACTAAAGATTCAACCTTTGCCAAAACACCATGTCTAAAGATCTTTATAAATTTGTTCGTATTGTTGGTCACCAAAATAGGAATACTTCTGTCTTTCCTTAATCTACTAACAGAGTCTACAACCTGTAAACCTGGTTCTCTATGAACGAAGCCTTTACATACAGCAGAAACCTGATAATCTGTTTTTACTGGAATATCCGGATTTTGCCTAATCTTTCCATAACATATGGTTGCCGAATGAGGTTTCAACAAAGTGGTATACTTTATTCTAGCTACAGAAGAAACATGGATATCTTCCTCTAGATTCACATAAGTCTTGTTCGCAATTCTGAGACATCCAAGATCATAATAAATTCTGACTCCATGCTGACGTAGCCAGTCTGTACCCAATATTAGATTACGATTCATGTCACGCACGACATAAAATAAATGCTGCATTTCGGTACCACCAATAGTAAAAGTAAGGTTTATGCAACCATCAATTTTTAAAGCATCACCACTTACTGAACTTAAATAAATTTTCTTATGCTGCAATTTAGGTTTTACTTTTAATGAGTCATAAACTCGATGATGCATCAAAGATACTTCTGCACCTGTATCAACAAGAGATCTAAATTTATTTTTACCAATTTTAATAATACAAGAATTTGGACTACCTGCTAAATTAATTTTATAAGTTGGAATATCTTCTGTCATGTTTTTATTCTCACTCTTTGCATCGGCTTCAACATGCAAAGAGCTACCTAGTTTTCCTGCTCTGTTCGTCTTTGTCCATGACCTATGTTAGGTCTTTCAGTCTGTCTGTCATTTTGTCTACAAAATTTTAATATATGTCCTTCTTTACCGCATCCCCAACATCTTCCTTTAAATCTTTTAATATCAGATGCCCCTGTTTTGTCATCAACTGAATTTACATTTTTACAATTCTTTTTTGTATGCCCTGTTTTATGACATTTAAAACATTTTACCGGACGATAATGATCTACCTCCATGGGTTCTTCCCTTCTTTCAGATTTATAAGGTGGGTGAAAAGAACTAGAGAGATTTACACGAGCCCTTAAATTTTGTTCTTTAGTTGCAATAGAGATTGCCCCTTGCAAAGTGTCTGGGTTATCACGTAATATTTTCATTTTCAACTGATCATTATTTACCAGTCCATCTACAAACGTATCAATTAACTGTCTTTCCACAGCATTACCCCCTTGTCCAGCAAAAGCTTCTTCCGCTAAGGACAAAATTCTTTCTGCATATATCTGAATATTTTCCCCTACTTTCTGTCTTACTGATCTTAACAAACTCAGTGCATACTGAGAATCAGTTACATCTGAAAACCTCTTTGCCAATTCTCCCCTTAAATCATTCCACGTATTTTGTGGAAATGCATCCATATACCTCTGAATGTAACCACTTACTGCCCCTTTACTTGCTTGAAAAGCAACCAGTTTCTTTCTTGCCTCTGGTAAATTTGTTAATTTACAATACTTTTCTATCTGTTTTTATCCAATCCCTAAAGTTCTTGGGATTACCATCGAAAACCTGAACAATTTGCGAAATACCCTGTGCATTTAATGCAGACGAAACATTTGCCATTTGCACCGCCAATTGTTGAAAAACTTGACCAATACCAGCACCATCATTATCAATATCCATGATGACTCTTTTTGTTTGTAAGGTTAGCCGACTGCTATAACTCAAAGAAAAATGTAACAAGTCCTACCTTATTGATGAGTTTCTGATCAATGTCGCCGCTGTTGTCCACTTCAACACAAGTTCCTTATCACCGTTGATGTCCGCTTCAGCACAAGTTCTTTATCCTGGTCTTGTAGGCACCAAAACGACGTCTGTAACGTAGCGAAGTTAGTTCAGTGGTTTCTCTTCTCAAATACGCGTTGTGTTTTCTCTACTTTACTTTCAAAGTCCCAATTTAGGATTTTAAATAAATTCAACAAGTAATTTCAATAATATATTTTAATTTTTACAACCCGGTTCAAAACTCTAACTAAAACCAAAAACCAAAACTCTTCCAAAACTTACTAACTCTCTCACACACATCCTCTCTTTATATACACAAAGAGTCATGTGATAGCAACTCACGCCAGCGCCCTCTGATCACATGATCCCCATCCAATCAGAGTCCTCCAATTACACTACAGCGCCACCTAATGCGTGAGTTACTAAAAATAACTACCAATGAGAACAGACCGGAATGACTCAATATCATGTGAACAACGCAATTTCCCAGGCACCAAATATTTGGAAGCTTGCCAACCTATTAATCTTTGTCAAGATAACCCCTATCTATTCATATCGCCTGTGCAATAATCCTACATAAAGTAACATCTGTCAACAAGATGCCAAAATGACTAACGGTTTACGTCAATCATTTTCAGATAATTAATAGCTTATGCCAATCATTATTGCACAACCTACACCTGAATAAATACAAACTACAACTAAACAAAATAAACATGTCTTTATACAAATATCAAAGATACAGATCACATTAATCTTAAATGCCAAGCTTCGCACCTGACACCTGGTATTGCGTAATCGTGGGAAAATAGCAGATAAGGAAACCCACTATTTTACACATGGCGTCGGGGCCATGAGCCCGCAACAGGCTTTTATTTATTTTTAAGTTATTTTAGAAATGTGGGTATATGTATTTTGAAAGTCATGTATACACACAGGCTCTATAGAAAGGTTCCATGAAACCTCTGTGTACCCATGACTTTGAAAACCCAAAATACTGAAATAACTTGAATAAATGCTAAGTAATGATAGTTTTTCCATTATACATACAGGCATACCCATTTTGTACTGTAGCACGAATATGTTTCAAGAATTTACTGGTGTCCAAATAACTCACACATTCCATATTAAAGGTCATATCCCCTATTTGACCTTTACCACTCTCGGGGTTAATCCTGCAAATTGGTTATATTTTTCATATCCCAGAAAACAGGATTGACATTTCATGCTAATTGTCTTCAATGGAGACAATTTGCATGAAATGTCAATTCCTGTTTTCTGGGAAAAAACAAGAAAAATATTTAATATGTTGTCTGCTGAAAATTTTACCCAGAGCGCTAAGCATTAAAAAAAAAAAAAAAAAAAAAATCCAAAATTAAATGTAGATAACCAAGGCCAGGATCAGCTTGTGCACACTCGTAGTGTGATCACAGTCTGTATATGTGTACAGTCTGACCAGGGCCTTTGCTATACACTAAACATTTTGCATGCTGGGTAAAAAATTCATCAGATCACATTTTGAAATATTTTTCTTATTTTTCCTAGAAAATAGGATTCAATATTTCATGCAAATTGTCTCCTAAAGAGACATTTTGCATAAAGTGTCAGATTCTGTTTTCTAGGAAAAATAAGAAAAATATTATCATATTATCGTCTGCTGACTTTGCCCATAGCATGGAAAGTGTTAACCCTTGTCCTGCTGAACCTGGATATACCCTGCCTTTGCAAACAATGTATATCCAGATCAGTTGGCTTCTGAAGATCTGATTGGAAGTGGATGTGGTTTCTTAACCCTTGTCCTGCTGAATAAATTAAGTTGCCACACCCACATCTAATTTTTAGCCAATCAGATTACTTGATCCAGATTGTTGATATAAATTCACATACTAAATGGCAAGCAGTGCAGATCCAGATCAGTTGGCTTCTTCAGAAGCCAACTGATCTGGATCTACACTGTTTGCAACAAAGGACATATCCAGATTCAGCAGGACAAGGGTTAATTTATTCAGCAGGACAAGGGTCAACAGATTCACTGGGTACTATAGAATAAATTGATGTATAACAAAGGTTGCTTTGAGACTAGATGCCTCTGCTGGCTGATCTGACCTTTTATTGTTTGTATATGACCCTAATATATCTTTTCCCACGGTGCAACTCAGTGTCCACTGCTTCATTAACCCTTATAGCAGACGACATTTATATATATTTTTTTGTTGTTTTTCAGAGAAAATAAGACTTGGCATTTCATGTGAATCATCTGCTTGGCAGATGATTCGCATGAAATGTCAAGCCTTATTTTCCCTAAAAAAAAGTGTTGTCTGCAGCTATGATTAGTTCTTTAAAGGTTATCTCATCTAACAAAGGGGGTGGGGGATGGGATAGGGGTGGGGATGGATAAGTGGTACCATATTGACCCTATAATACTGGGATAACTTAACTCCTTACCATATTGTCCTAAAATTTGAACAGCCATTTGACTGTTTGTTCATGTGTGTAAAAACTGCTGGATGAGTGGCAAACAGTGTAGAGTTTACCAGTGCCATTCTGTGGCATCTGATCTGTGGCTGTACTGGTTGCTCAGGCCAGTCTATCCCAATACTTAGGATAATTATGGTAAACCAAATGTACAAAGGCAGGCTTTAAATTTGCATGACTTTGCACAGTTACTATATTACCGTATTAAAATTTTATTCTAATTTACACCCTGAGGGACATTGTAATGTATTACTGCTAAAATGATGTCCAGTATTGAGTAAAAATTTGGGCCAAAAATAAGATATTTTGATAGCATTTTTTGCATGTGTATGGTAATGCTTTTCTTCTTGAAAAGTAGGATGGAGTGTTTATTTGAGAGGGTGTGTGTGTGGGGGTGGGGGGGGGGGGTGGTATTCAGTATGGTACCTTTTCATTGTTTAAACTCTGTTTTCTAACTTTAACCCATTTTAGTCAGGAAACCCTACAAAAGGATAATTGGCAAAAATGTTCAGAGCGAGATCAGACACCCCTTGTTGTGGCAGCTGATCTGGGTCTACTTTGTTTGCATTAAAACAGGAATTTCTGTTAACCCTTGTCCTGCTGAACTCAGATATGTCCTGCCTTTGCAAACAGTGTAGATCAAGATCAGTTGGCTTCTGAAGAAGCCAACTGATCTGGATCTGTACTGTTTGCCATTAAGTATATGAATTTGTATCAAGAATCTGGATCAAGTAATTTGATTAGCTGAACACTGGAAATGGGCGTGACGTCTTAAGTTACTCAGCAGGACAAGGGTTAAACATAGTAATAAGACTGGTATTGGAAATAGACCAGTACAAAGAGTTGTGGTAGAAGAGTCCACTACATGTAAATGGGTTAATCAATAACAGTTATCATTTTCCATCAAGTAGAATAACTCACAAGTAGAATCACTTGCCTCACTCAATAACCTGACCAGTACCATTGGCTATTTTTCTATATCTTCTTATTTTATCATTTTAAGTAAAAGTCGAATTTGCTGTATCTTGGTTCTACTGTTTCTCATTGGTTCTGTGCATGAATTAATGAACCATTTCTGATATGGCTGCACTTGAAGGGAATGTCTGATTCATTTAACTCAGAAGAATTGAAGATCTTGAGGGAAGTCTTAAAGCGCTTATTATACCTGTGTGTGGGTAGCAGCTGTCCAGTTATGCTCTTCCTCTATGGTTCTGTGCATCAGAGACTACCCAGCTAGCATTCTACGTAAATCTACATCGGGCCGTCATCGGCCCGTCAGCTACCCTGACGGGCCGATGACGGCCCGATATAGATTTACGTAGAATGCTGACTGGGTAATACACCATTTCTGATGTGGCTGCAAATAGAGGTAGAGTTTGATACAATACTTGCATAACTTCTTTGCATATATACATGTAACTCAGAAAAGATAAAGGCCTTGAGGGCATGACAGAGGGCATGACTTTGTAGAAGCCATAAATCATTTTATTCTGCCTCTCCTTGCAGCAGCTGCCTAGTTCTGCCAGTCTTCTATGGTTCTTTGCATCGAAGATACATGCACCAGTTCTAATGTGGTTGTACCTGGAGAGAATATTTGATGCAGCCTTTTGCATAACTCAGAAGAGATAAAATCTTTGAGAGAATGACTTTATTGAATCCTTAAAGCATTTATTCTGCCACTCCTTGTAGCAACTGCATAGTTCTGCTGTTCCTCTTTGGTTCTGTGGACTAATGCACCATTTCTAATGTGGCTCTACATCGAGGGAGAATCTGATGCAGCACTTTGCATATCTCAGAAGAGATAAAGACCTTAAGAGAATGACTTTATAGAATGTTTAAAGCATTTATTCTGCCTCTCCTTGTAGCAACTGTCTGGTTCTGCTGTTCCTCTATGGTTCTGTACATCAAAGACTAATGCACCATTTCTAATGTGACTGCACATGGAGGGTCTGATGCAGCACTTTGCATAACTCTAAAGATCTTGAGGGAATGAATTTATAAAATCCTTAAAACATTTATTATGACACTCCTGGTAGCAACTGCCTAGTCATGCTCTTCCTATATTCTGTGCATCAAATACACCATTTCTGATGTGGTTGCACATGGAGAGAGTATTTGATGCAGCACTTTGCATAACTCCTTTGCATAGCTCAGAAGAGATAAAGAAGGCATTACAGAGAGCATGACTATAGAATCCATAAATCATTTATTCTGCCTCTCCTTGCAGCAATTGCCTGGTTCTGCCATTCCTGTATGGTTCTTTGTATCAAAGATAAACACACCAGTTCTAATGTGGCTTCACATAGAGAGAGTATTTTATGCAGCCTTTTGCATATCTCAGAAGAGATAAAGACTTTGAGAGAATAACTTTGTGGAATCCTTTAAGCATTTATGCTGCCTCCCCTTATAGCATCTGTGTGGTTCTGCTATTCCTCTGTGTTTCTGTGCATCCAAGACTAGTGCACCATATCTGATATGGCTATACATGGAGAGTCTTATGCGGCACTTTGAATAACTCAGAAGAGATAAAGACCTTGAGAGAATGACTTTATAGAACCCTGAAAGCATTAATTTTATTCTTTATAGAATCCTTAAAGCATTAATTTTATTCTGCCTCTCCTTATAGCAACTGTCTGGTTCTGCTGTTCCTTTATGGTTCTGTACATCAAAGACTAATGCACCATTTCTAATGTGGTTGGACATGGAGGGTCTAATAAAGCACTTTGCATAACTCGGAAGAGATAAAGACCTTGAGAAAATGACTTTATAGATTCCTTGAAGCATTTATTCTGCCTCCCCTTGCAGTGGCTGCCTGGGCCTGCTATTCTTTTATGGTTCTTTGCATCAAAGACTGATCCCAGTCAGCATTCTACGTAAATCTATATCGGGCCGTCATCGGCCCATCAGGGTAGCTGACGGGCCGATGACGGCCCGATGTAGATTTACGTAGAATGCTAGCTGGGATGCACCATTTTTTGATGTGGCTGCACATGGAGAGAGTATTTGATGCAGCGGTTTGCATAGATAAAGACCTTGAAGGAATGGATTTATAGAATCCTTAAAGCATTTATTCTGCCTCTCCTTGTAGCCACTGCATGGTTCTGCCATTCCTTAATGCACCATTTGTAATGTGGCTGCACATAGAAGGTCTGATGCAGCACTTTGCATAACTCAGAAGAGATAAAGACCTTGAAGGAATGACTTCTGATCACGGACTGCTAAATCTCAAAGGACATCAGTAACAATTCTGTATGAATGATTTTGTCTGTACCTGAGGTCTTTGTTTTACATGTTTGGATGCCTGATTTGGTTAAAATTCAGGCAGTTCTGCAGTAGATATTAGCAAAATTATAGGTCCTGAGTGGTTGGCCTTCACTTTGTTTCATTACAGTGGTTTTGATAATATATGTTTCACTATGATGTTTCACATATGAGGTAGAGGTCTCCAATGCAGACTGAACATATGGTTGTAATTGGAGCTGCATCAGAATTAAGGGTGAGGTCCCGCGCAAGTAAAACTGGTTTAGGCCCCGTCAGTAGCTTTTTCTACTGACTGTTCCAAGGTGTTTCGTTTCCTCTGTTGCTGTTCTTCATTGTTTTAACCCTTCTCTTGCTGAACACGACATACCCTGTCTTAGCAAACAGTGCAGATCCAGATCAGTTGGCTTCTCAGAAGCCAATTGATCTGGATCTGCACTGTTTGTCATTTAATATGTGAATTTCTATCAAAAACCCGGATCAAGTAATCTGATTGGCTGGAAATTAGAAGTGGACATGGCATCTTAATTTATTCAGCAGGACAAGGGTTAAGATTGAAAATCAAAAAATTGATTTGGTTTTGTTTATTTATTCACTATTTGTAACCATGAGAGTGTATTTAGTTATCAGCATTAGCAGGGAACTGTTATTTGGGGGCAGTTTTAGGTAGTTATTAGGTTGGTAGCACCAGGAAAATGAATTGTTAAAATGCGGTATGTTAAATCTGGTGGTGCTTTGACAAGCATCCCAAATAAAATTAGAAAGTTACCTGATAAATATAGGGTCAGTCATTTCAAAGACATTGAAGCTGTGTTTGCTCAGGCCTGTCTGTCCCAATACTTACGGATACTTCCTGATATGCTTTCTGTCTGGACATCTGAATTCCTCACCCTACCTGTCCTAAAATTTGAACAATCCATTTGACTACATGTTGACGTGTCTCTAATATTGCTGGATGAGTGGTAACAGTGTAGGCCCTGATAAGATGCATTCTGCAGCATTTCATCTGGGTCTACACTGTTTGTCTAGACCTGTCTGTCTGATTTCTTTGGGTAAATAAAGTAAATAGTTAAACGCCTATTGTAGCTGCATTAATATCACTGACTAAAGTTCTTTCTGTTTTATATTTCAGAGATAGTGTGTGGAAGTAGATGATATAAATAGAGCTGAATTAACAACCACGGCTTGCTATATGTAGATCACTTGTAGAAATATGACCTTTTTCTGTATAGACATCTACTAATTCTTCTGTGTACCCATTATTTTGTGCTTTTGTTAATTAAAGATTTAAAATTTTCATTCTTTTATTAATTAAAAAATTAAAAAATTTAAGAATAAAAAAGAAAGTAAAACTTGAATACATATTTTGTTAAATTATTATTAATTTCATTGTTTTATTATATTAGGATTAGTGGAGATAACTTTTCTGCTTTGGGAGTATTGTTACACAAGTACTTATGTTGTATTGAGTCTAAAATCCAAATTTTTAAGCCCAAAACAAAAGTAAAAAATGATAGATGAAAAAAGAACAATAACAATGAATGAAAAAAATGTATTTGTATAAAAAGATGTACATATCTGAAAGGGGTCATATTGTACTAATTCTGTCTTTTTTTTCTTTCCTGTAGGACGAGTGGAAAAATCGACAGTGATGTTTAGCCACCAGAGCCCAACTAGACAGATGCAACTATAGCTAATCTGAATTGATAACCAGTCAAAAACTGTTATTCTATTTATCATATATTTTTGTCTCTCAGAACACACACACATACACACACATGCACACATGCACACACACACACATGCACACACATTAGTTGAGGATATGTATAATTTAATTGCAAGTATAGAATAATTTGATACATCGTATTAGAGAGCTTAACCTGTAAAGTGCCAAGCAAAATTTGTAGCAGAGGACATTTATTTTATTTTTTTAATTTTTCAAAGAAAACAAGTCTTGATATTTCATTTGAATCGTCTGCCAAGCAGACGATTTACATGAAATATCAAGACTTGTTTTCTTTGAAAAATTTAAAAAAAATATTTCAAAATGTCATCTGCTGCAGTTGTGATTGGCGCTTTAAGGGTTAAAGGGAAAGGCAATGTTAGTGAACAATGTATCTGAGATGAAAGCTCTTGACAAATCATGCATTTTGATGCAACTGTGATCAAAATCGGTCAAAATCTAAGAATTTTAAGGATGTTTAAAGATTTTAAAACCTTCTAAAGGGTGCTGCCATTTTGAAATTTAATGAGATTCTAAAAACTTAAAAATATTAAATAAAAGTTGTTGTTTTTTTTTCTGACAGAAAACGGTGCAGTTTTTGAGCAAACTCAGTACATGTCTAGAGAAGAAGTGATATAAAAAACTATATATATTTATAAAACTTATGCTATTTATTTAGGTTTTACATATTTAATTACGGCTTATGATGTCATGAATTCTCATTAAATATTCAAAATGGCAGCACCCACAGAAGCAGTTTTAAATCTTCAAATCCAGGTAACTTTCTTATTATTTGTCTGATTTTGATCAAGTTTGCGTCAAAATAAATGGTTTGGTAAGGGCTTTTGTTTCAGAGGCAACATTGAAAAACATTGTTTCCTTTCCTTTTAATATGGTTAAACAACAGAAAGAAAACTTCTCACTGGTGTTGGTGACAAGGAATTGGTTAACTGTGCTTTTCCTTACACCCAGTCACAGGCACTTGAAGTTCTGTCCACCAGCCCTAAAACTATGACATATGAGGTATTCAGAAGCAATTTCTGTGATACTGCTTTTGAATGTCCCAAATTTCAGATGCTTAATCCTTAAAGCACCAGTCACAACTGCAGCAGACAACACTTTTATTTATTATTATTATTATTATTCATAGAAAATAGGTCTTGACATTTAATGTGAATCATCTGCCAAGCTGATGATTCACATGAAATGCCAAGACTGATTTTCTATGAAAAATAAAAGAAAAAAAAAAAAAATAGAATGTCTGTTAAAAAATTTGCTTGGTGCTTTAAGGGTTAAAAGTGATTGGTGAGATGAAACTTCAAGCACCTGTGATTTTGTCCTCTAAATTTGAATATCAGAAAACAGCATTTTGAAATATTTTTCCTTATTTTCCCTGAAAATAGGGCTTGGCTTTTCTTTAACCTTTTCAGTCCTACTTGTGAAATAATATACCTTGAAAACAGTGTAGCATCAAATGATATGGCTGGTAACAGGCTATGTCCAAATTCAAAGATAGAAAAGTCCATTTAAGAAAGGCAGGAGTGAAAGGGTTTAAATCATCTAATCATCTGTAGGAGTTGATCAGTATGAAAGTAGCATGAAATGGTTCCAACAATGCTGAATGGATAGTCAGAAATCAGAAGTCTTAACCCTTTAAGCGCTAAGCAAAATTTTAGCAGAAGACATTCTAAAATTTTTCATTTTTTTTTTTTTTCAGAGAAAACGTCTTAACATTTCATGTGAATCATCTGCCAAGCAGACAATTCACATGAAATGCCAATACCTGTTTTCTCTGAAAAATAATTAAAAAAAAAAATCATATTGTTGTCTGCTGCAGTTTTGATTCGCGCTTTAAGTGCGAACTAATGTATTATGACTTTGGTCCAAGTGTGAATAAAAACTTCTAAATCTCACTCTTCCTTATTTTCACAACACTCTCAGGAGTCCCTTCAAATAGATGAAATACATGGACTGCAATAGACCCTGTTCAGTCTGTGCATCCAGTTAGTCCAGACAGGGTCTATACTGTCTGCTTAACCCTTAACCCTTGTCCTGCTGAATAAATTAAGAGCCACACCTGCTTCTAATTTTCAGCCAATCAGATTGCTTGATCCAAATTGTTGCTATAAATTCACATACTTGATGGCAAACAGTGCAGATCCAGATCAGTGCCAATTGATCTGGATCTACTCTGTTTGCAAGAGCAGGGTATATCCGGGTTCAGCAGGACTAGGGTTAAAGTACTGTTTGCATCAGGAGAAACAATTTTTTATTCAAAGGAAATAACGAGGCTTGATGTGACGTTTGTTTTGTCTTTATTTGTCCCTCATCTCTCATTCTTTTGGTGCTTTGAGAAGGCTATGCTTCATTATCTGCAGCTCAGTTGAATGCGCCGTTCGACTGGAGACCAGGAGGTCGCGGGTTCAACCCCCACCGAGGTAGGCAACATTCTTTCGTGGAGATTGATCATGAAATATTTTCTTCAGTCATTCTCTCCCTTCCACTGATTCAAGAAGGGCAGTTGTCAGTTTCTGGCAAAAGAATGTGCACAATACTGGTTAACCGCTTAGAGGACTAAGCCTGCCCAGTAAACATGTGGTTAGGTAAACTGACCGTGCTCGACATGACCCCATTGGGTTGACTGGGCCGTAAAACCTCAACACAAACAAACAAACATTATCTGCAGCTACAAAGTTTTCGATTATTTCCTACAGACTCAAGGCACTGAGAAGGATATCATCTACACTCATTAATACAATGTCATTTCGAATGAACAGTACTTATAGTACGGGGCCTGGTTGTTCAAAACTAAAAATGTCATTAGTTAATGTATCGTTAAAACTTTGATCATTAAATATGGCACATATGCTAATATTTTTGCTGAAGAAATGTGAGTAGCTTTTGCATTTGCAAAAGCTACTCACATTTTTTTTTCAGCAAAAATACCTGTGAATTAGATATTGTACTTACTAGAACAGTTTACATTTTGACCTGTAACCAGCTTGTTAAGATAACGATGCTTTGAACAACTCGGCCCAGTTCTTCCTTCAGCATCGATGGTTTCATCTGTGGCTTTCATTTGTGGCATCTGTTTTATCATTATTTGTTCTCTCCTTCTTTTGCTGAGCTTAGGAAGGCAGTGCTTTTTTTTTTTTTTTTTTATTTGTAGCTTTTCCTGGGTATCCTCACTTATATTTTAGATTTTTCGTGTGAATTAGCAGATAATAGTGTAGTTCATTTCTACCATAATTGGAGACAGCAATCAGTTAACTTCCCTGAGTACTCTCTGTAAACCATTAGGTCCGACTAATTGGATGCCTCTGATTTTGCATCTCTTAGCATCTGATTAGCATCTCTATGAAGGATAGCTACCTAGTCCATTAGAAAGCAAACTGCAACATGATCATATGCTAGTAAAGCATTACGAAAACATGCCTATTCAAATATATAGAAAATTTCACCTCCAAAAACTGAAAATTTTCAGATAAAAAACGCTAATATTTTTCATATTTCTGCTCAAACATAGACTGTGGGTACTCGTTAGAACCGCCTTGCCAAGGCGGTTCTAACCAGTACCCACAAGTTATGTTTTTGAGCAGAACTAAGAAAAATAATGTATACCCCTGTAACCCCAGTTTTACTGTATAAAAGTGAGGTTTAAGGGGGTCAAAATTATACAGGCATGTTTTCGTGATGGCTTCCAAAATGTTGAAATATTTTCTGTGCAATAAAATACATAATGCTATGAAACCTTTCATATGGATGTGGAAAATTTTTAAGTTAAAAATCTGTTAAATTCCACAGAGGATCTATGATAAAAACAGAGGATTCCAATTAAAAGGACCTAGTATTTGGTCTACCTTGGATTTTACCTATCAAGGGAGATAACAAAAAAATCTCTGCCATATTTTACCCTGAATACATGGACAGACTTTCTTGAGCAAATAGTGTAGATGCAAATCGAACTTCTCCATTCATTCATTACCAGACTGTCACATGGACTTTGTACAAAACTGAGGACAAGCATGGTAATAAGTTAAAGTATCCAGACATTTAGTGTTTATATGAGCACCACCATTTAAAAACGTCTTCGGGCATATCAGACAGTGAAGGCCCAGATCAGACTGCACATCTGTGCAGTCTGATCAGGGCCTTCACTGTCTGCTAACAGAATCATTGGATACTACAGAATATACGAGTGGAGAGCAAAAGCACACATGCGCAGGATGATCTGCACATTTTGCGCCTGTTTGAAGGCACTTTTTTGCTCGACACGGCCCATGTAAAGTATCCAAATATTTAGTGTATACATGGAAATAAAATTAACTGAAAAAATAATGTGCACAAGTACTGGTTAATGGCAATGCCTGCCCAGGAAAATTGTGGTTAGGAAAACTGACCAGCTTGAAATGACTTAACCCATTGTAGACTGAATGAACTCCCCAGCACTATATATTGGAAGAGTCTAAGTTTGATTTTAGGTATGTCAGGCTGTGTGATTTAGATATTCTTAAAGAAAAATGGTTGTACTATTTGCAAACAGTGGAGACCCTGATCAGATGCCACATTGTGCGATGTCTGATCTGGGTCTCCACTGTTTGCCAATTACCCTTTTAGGGGTCTCCTGACTACAATGGGTTGATGGGTTGACTGGGCCGTAAAACCTCACTCTAACTCAATGGTAATAAAATACTTATGACACATCTTTCATGTGAAAATGTGCAGATTCGGTTTATCCTTTGCATCCATGCATTCTGCTCAGGGCCTTCACCCACTTTTCATACATTCTGCAATGGTTCTGTAGTGGACGACATAGGTGACAATTAGACTGCATTGATTGTAGGTAATTCTGTGTCTTTGTTGTCCATATAAGGTAAATGTCCTTAAATTTCGAACACAACACATGCTTTTTGGCCTGAACCTTTTTTTTTTTGTGCATTTATTTCACAAAATGTTTGATGGAATAGCAAGTAGTGTAGATCCTCATCAGACAACTCTTGCAGGAGCTGTCTGATCTGGGTCTGCACAGCATGCATGCACCATTTTATCAGAAAAGTTGGTGTATGAAATTTGGGACAATTACTCTATGCCTGAAAGACACATTTTCGCAAGGGGCCACCCATAATCTTTACCACTCTCAGGGCAAATTCAGCAGACGACAAACTGATGGTATTTTTCCTTATTTTACGAAAACAGGATTTGACATTTCATGCAAATTGTCTCCATTGGAGACAATTTGCATGAAATGTCATATCCTGTTTTCTGGGAAAAAATAAGAAAAGGATTTCAAAATGCCGTCTGCTGAAAATTTTACCCAGAGTGCTAAGCAATATGATTCTCTTCCTTAACTATGTGTTCTTGTTTTACAAGCAATCAAAATAAAGGACACTGGTGTAAGTATAGAAAAACTTGACGCATATTTTAACTCTTAGAGTGCTAATCACAACTGGAGCAGACAACATTTTTATTTTATTTATTTTTATTATTGTTTTTATTTTTTTATTTTTTTTTTTTGTATTTGTCAGAGAAAACAATGATTGATATTTGATGTTAGCAGACACTTCACATAAAATGCAGTCTTATTTTCTCAGAAAAATGATAAAAAAAATTTAGAATGCTGTCTGCTACAATTTTGCTTAGCACTTGAAGGGCAACCCCTTCAGCCCTTCAAAACAGTGTGGAGCCATCTCATCAGAATCTGTTTTTGATTTTAGACTGAAAATTTCTTTTTGCTTCAATGAACCTGTCCAAATTAGAGGATCGCAGAGTCCACGTCAGAAACTGGGGTGAAAAGGTGAATAATATCCTGGTCATAGACACCAAAAAATAAGATGGATAGCTTCTTGTTTGAATGCATAGACTTGAAAATGGGTGGATTTCATGTCATAAACAGATGTTGTAACCAAATGTGATGAAATAACATACAAAAATCAATTAATCTGCTGAAGCAACTTCACTGAAGCAAGTTTTAGTAGAAAATAACACAAAGACATACTACAGTAATGTGATGCAATTGTTCTGTATCATGCTTCATGGTCATTTCCGCCAGACCCCTGGATCAGCGCAAGCATCTTGTGTGAGCCTATGATACCCATTTGACTTGATACAGAGTGTCGGATCATGGTGTCTTTATGACTTGTACACCCAGTGTATACCTAGATCAGCCTGCATGACTGTGCAGTCTGATTAAAGTTTCAAACCTTTGATCCAGACTAGTGCAGTGGCTCAGTTGGTAGAGTGCCTGCTTTGTGACCAGGGCCCAGTTGTTCAAAGCTAACGACATCGTTAGTTAACGATTCGTTAAAATTTACATCAAGTGATACGCAAATATGCTGAAATTTTTTGCTGAAAAAATGTGAGTAGCTTTTGCAGTGCAAAAGCTACTCACATTTTTTCAGCAAAAAATATCAGAATATTGTATATTGAATCCGCTAAAACAGTTAACGAAATGACCCTTAACGAGCTCGTTAAGCTAACAACCCTTAGTACCCAGCCGAGTATACCAAAGGCTTTCAAACTGATACTAGCGCTCTTTTGCTTAGTGCTCAGCATTAAGATTTTAGAGCTAGAACTGGTCAGTATAATGTGACTGGGTAGAATATCATGCCATGTGTCTAGGGCATGATATTTCAGTAAATATGGAATCCTTTCAGTGCTGGATTTGTCATTTTCTACGACTTCCTTCTGTGCATTGAGCCCTTAATACAAGCCTGCCGACTGATTGCCTGCCTACACAGTTCCTCAGCAGTGACTGGAGAACCGACGGTGCTGCCAACCGTGTACACTGAACCAGCGACAAGGGGAGAGAGATATAATTATAACTACGCCAATGCTGTTATAGGAGCTAAACAGCTGGTTCCCAAGTAAGTCTTGTCATTGATGTTACTGTATTTACCTTAAATATTTGGATAGACAGATTTGAGCAAACAATGTAAATCCCAAATCAGACTGCTCTTATACAAGCAGTTTGATCAGTCTGCATGGTTTGCCAGTACTTTTTAAATATAGCACAGGTTTTAACCCTTAAAGCACCAATGACAGCTGCAGCAGAAAACAGTTTTTATCTTTTCAGAGAATAAAGTCTTGCCAAGCAGAAGATTCACATGAAATGTCAAGACATTTTCTCTGAAAAATAAAAATAAATGAATAGAAAATTCAAAATGTCTGCTACAAACTTTTGGTTGGCGCTTTAAGGTTAACCTTTACCACTCTGGGCTAATTCAGCAGATGACAAATTGTTGACATTTTTCTTATTTTTCCAGAAAACACGATTTGACATTTTGCATGAAATGTCAAAACCTGTTTTGGGGGAAAAATAAGAAAAATATTTGAAAATGTCTGCTGAAATTTTTACCCAGGGTGCTAAGCATTAAAATGTACTTGTTCAGACATTAGGATAGGAAAGGAAAGCAAATTCTTTCCTTTTAAAGTAGACCCCTTTCAAAAAGGAAGTTAAACAATTTTGACAGAGTCCTCCCCTGAAAGTTTCCATTCTGCTTAAAGTGCCAGTCACAGCAGCGACAGACACTTTTTTCCCTAAGAATATAAGATTTCACATTTTATGCTAATCTTCAGCCTTGCAGATGATCCACAAGACTGTCAAGCTTCGTTTTCTTAGAAAATAAACAATAAATAATGGAATGTTGTATGCTGCATTTCAGAAAGGTACTTTTGGACTTAAAACTAAAATCCCTTCCTTCCTTTAGAGTTAGTAAACAGCAATAATCTAGGGTTGTGGAAATACCATGCCCTGTCCCATTTCCCTGAGGACAAGTAAGACATCACGAAAACATGCCTATATAATTTTGACCCCCTTAAACCCCACTTTTATATAGTAAAACTGGGGTTTACAGGGGTATACATTATTTTTCTTATTTCTGCTCAAAACATAGATTGTAAGTACTCGTTAGAACCACCTCATTGAGGCAGTTCTAATGAGTACCCACAATCTGTGTTTTGAGCAGAAATATGAAAAATATCAGTATTTTTATCTTAAAATTTTTATTTTTTTTGGTGGTAAAATTTTCAGTATATTTGAATAGGCGTGTTTTCATAATGCATTTCAATTTACTTGTCCTGAGACAAGGGCTTCATAGCTCTAGCTAAAACGAGTATCCAGATTATGAGATATATATTTTTTCTTATTTCTGGAAGAAAGAATATGTTGTAGGTACTCATTAGAAGCACCTCACTGAGGCACTTCCAATAAGTACCTACAACATACATTCTCCTCTGGAAATAAGAAAACTGTCAATTTTTGGGCAAGTAAATCTTGGTTGGAAAAGTGGATTTTGACCATTTACATGGACAAGTAATAAAATTGTATAATTTCACAACCCTGAGCAACCTGACCGGTCTATCTGTGCAGGCCTCTGCTTCTGTGCAGGCTGGAGTGGGTTAGAGTGAAGTTCTACTCCCATGGTGGGCCTCAAGTAACTTTTTGTCAAATCAGATCAATGTTGCATTTTCCAGATGTCCCCCAGAACCAGATCTCGGTATTGTAGTAGAACTGCAAGCATCTGGAGGACCTGCCTCAGAACATGATCGACATAGTCTGATAACCCGGGCCTGGACAAAGATACCACTGTTTGACAATTCGGGAAGACTTATAGCTGGAAGATTCAGAATTCCCATGCGAAATGTTCCAATTAAGCCTTTCCTGCATGTCAGTCAAGTTCAGAGAATTCCAAAGGTAATACTAACTAGTTCTAAATAAAGTACATTTTTTTACCCTGTTTATCTGTTACAATATGGTACTTAACATATCTGTATAACTGTTACAATATGGTACTTGACATATCATACCATAACAATTGTATCTTATATAATTGTTATGGTATGTTGCTTGACATATCCTGTATATCTGTTAAAGTATGGTACTTGAAATATCTGTACAACTGTAACAGTATGTTAACATATGCTGTATAACTGTTACAGTATGGTACTTGACATATCTTATATAACTGTAATATGGTGTGTTACATGACCTATCCTGTAAAACTGTTACAGTATGGTACTTGACATATTCTGTATAATTGTTATGGTAGGGTACTTGACATATCCCGTATATCTGTTATGTTGAGGTATATTCCATATCCTGTATAACTGTTATAGTTAGGGGGTTGGTTGGGTGAGGCAGCGGTGTCGTGTATCTTGCGTCACCGGGGCGTCCAACTGAGATTGGCTTACAGTTAGGCAAGGCCTGCTATCCTTGTAGCTGGTAAGGTTAGAAGGGGAATATGTTTTCTTCTATTTCTTCACTTTCATTCATTTTCCTCTTTCTCCTCTGTTCCTCTCTTTCATCTCCTCTACTATCTCTTCTATCCCTCTTCTTTCTTTCTCTGGGAGATGACACAAAATGACCCACAAGGGTTGATGTGTCATTAAACCCTAACACAATCAAATGTTATAATTAGGTACTTGAAGTATCCTGTATAACTGTACCAGTATGGTGCTTGGCATATTCTGTATAACTGTTACGTTACTGTATTGTACTTGGATTATCCTGTATAACTGTTGCGGTATTGAACATGCAATCTCTTGTATAACTGTTAAAGTTTGGTTCTAGACATATATTGTATAATTTTACAGTATGATATTTGACATATCCTCTATAAATATTACAGTATAGTACTTGACATTATCCTGTGTAACTGTTACAGAATGCTACTTGTCATACACTATATAGGTGTTACAGTATGAAACATGACATATCTTGTACAATTGTTCCAGTATGATACTTGGCATTTCCTGTTTAACTTTTACAGTATGCTACTTGACCTATTCTGTATAACTGTTACAGTATAGTACTTGACATATCCTGTATAACTTTTACAGTAGTGTACTTGATGTATCCTGTCTAAATGTTACATTTTGGTTCTTGATTTATCCCATAAAATTGTTACACTATGGAACTTGACTTGTCCCATATAACTGTTACAGTGTGGTATTCGACATATAGTGTACAATATTGTACTTGACGTATCCTGTATAACTGTTACATTTTGGTTCTTGATTTATCTATAAAACTGTTACAGTATGGTACTTGACTTATCCCATATAACTGATACAGTATAGTACTTGACTTATCCTGTGTATCTGCTATAGTATGGTACTTGACATATTATGTATAACTGTTGCATTATGGTACTTGAGATACCCTATATAATTGTTACAGTATGGTACTTGACATATCCTATATCATTGTTACAGTTTGGTACTTGACATTTCCTACACAATTATTACATTATAGTGCTTGACATATCCTCTATAACTGTTACAGTGTGGTACTTGACATATCCTATAGAAATATTTAGGTATGGTACTTGACATATTCTTTATAACTGTAACAGTGTGGTACTTGTTATTTGTGTATAACTGTTACACTAAGGTACTTGACGTATCCCACTGAACTGTAACAGTTTGGTATTGACATATCCTATATAACTGTTAAGGTATGATACTTGACATATCCTGTACAACCATTACAGTATGGTACTTGACATATCTGGTATAACTGTTACAGTATGTTATACTTGAAATATCCTGTATAACTGTTATTGTATGGTACTTGACATATCCTGTATAACCATCACAGTATGGTACTTGACATGTCCTGTATAACCATTACAGTGTGGATCTTGACATATCATGTATAACCATTACAGTGTGGATCTTGACATATCCTGTATGACCATTACAGTATGGTACTTGACATACCTGGTATAACTGTTTCAGTATGTTACTTGAAATATCCTGTATAACTTATGGTATGGTACTTGACATATCCTGTATAACCATTACAGTATGGTACTTGACAGTTTCGATAGAACTGTTACAGTTTGGTATTTCCTGTATAACTGTTTCAGTATGGTACTCAACATATCCTGTAAAACTATTAAATATGGTACTTGACATATCCTATATAACTGTTACAATATGGTACTTGACTTATCCCACAGAACTCACATTTGTCATATTCTGTATAACAGTTACAGTATGGTACTTGACATATCCTATATAACTATTATGGTATGGTACTTGGAATATCCTATATTACTACTACAGTATGATACTTGATGTATCTTGTATAACTATTACGTTATGATACTTGACATATCTTATAAAACTGTTACAATATGATACTTAACCTATTACATAGAACTGTTACAGTATGGTAGAACTGTTACAGTATGGTACTTGACATATTCTGTATAACCATTACAGCCTGGTTCATTGGCATACCCTGTATAACTATTACAGTATGGCACTTGACATATCCTGTATAACTGTTTCAGTATGGTACTTGACATATCCTATATAACTGTTTCGATATTGTATTTGACATATTCTGTATAACTATTACAGTATAGTACTTGACATACCCTGTATAGCTATAACAGTATGGCACTTGACATATCCTGTATAACTATTTCAGTATGGAATGTGATATATCCTATATAACTGTTTCAATATTGTACATGACATATTCTGTATAACTATTACAGTATGGTATGTGACATATTCTGTATAACTGTTACAGTATGGTGATTGTGAATTGTACTATAGAATAGTGAATGTGCCAGAGGCAGAAACTCAGTCACTGCAACAGGTGTCTACAGCAAATTATGGCCAATACATGATACCTCAGGTTAGTCCTCTTCACTTTAAATAAATAGCTTAAGATAAGACATTATTGCATGTAAAAAAATTTCTTATTTCTTTTTGAAAACATGTATGCTTTTAATGAATACCTATAGCTAGATAATCATTAGAAGCACCTCATCAAAATGCTTTTAATGAGTACCCACAGCTGTGAGTACTCATTAAAAGTATTTTGATGAGACACTTCTAATGAGTATCCATAATATATGCTTTCATGGAGAAATAAGACAAATATCAATACCTTGTTTGTTGAGATAAAAAAAGTGCCTTATCTGGAGTTATGTAAATGGTCACTATAATTATATGCTAATAATACCTCACAACATGTAAACAGTGTAGCTTAGATATTAGCATACTCAAGATAAAAGATATACTTAAGCATTTTTATGTCCCCGACTTTAAAGTAGTTAGGAGGGCATATTGCTTTGGGCTTGTCCATTTCATTACGAAAACACTCCCTATTCAAATATATTGAAAATTTTACGACCAAAAATGGAACATTTTTAGATAAAAAATTCTAATATTTTTCATATTTCTGCTCAAAAACATAGATTGTGGGTACTTGTTAGAACCGCCTCGGCGAGGCGGTTCTAAAGAGTACCCACAATCTATGTTTTGAGCAGAAATATGAAAAATAATGTATACCCTTGTAAACCCCAGTTTTACTATATAAAAGTGGGGTTTAAGGGGATCAAAATTATATAGGCGTGTTTTCGTGATGTGTCTGTGCATCTGTATGTCATGCTTTTCTTGTAAGCAAAATATCTAAGGAACCACTTGAGTTAGGCTCATGAAACTTTGCAAGCAGTTTGGAACCAGTGTGGAGATCACCTGGTTACACTTTTGTGAATTTTTGATTACTTTTATTATCAGAGTTATGTCCCTTTTCAATTTCAGCATTTTGTATCAACAAGCATAATAGTTGGGGACATAATTTACTACAAATACATTTCTTGTTTTTCTTATTTCTCCACAAAGCTGTATTGACAAGCATCCAGCCAGGCTCCATATCACAGTTTGTAGCCTGACTGACTGTAGATCCAGGGATCATAAGTTTTCACCACAGCTTGACCACGTAACTTTTGTGGGGAGTGATCATGAAATCATTTCTACAGTCATTCAAGAAATGCAGTTGTCAGTTGCTGGCGAAAGTATGTACGAGGGTCCTGCAAAAAGTTTTGTCACTGGGCTCGGATTATGTTTTATCAGACATATTTTTATTACAAACCTTCAAAGTATTCCCCCTTTACTGAAACACATTTTTGTAACCTTTTTACCCAGTCGCGAAAAGCAGTCTTCTTTTAGTATCTGTTGGAGACACTGATAAATAGCGCTGCCAAGAGAACTTCTAGATGTATACATTTCCAGAAAGCATTTTCTTAAGCCTTGGAAATAAAAAGAAGTCACAGGGACTCAGGTCAGGTGAATAAGGTGGATGGTTTAAAACTTTTACCTTTTCAGAAGCCAAACAAGACTTAACAACCTCACACTTATTAGAGGAAGCCTTGTCATGTAAAAGATGGACTCCTGACCATCCTTTGCTTGGCTGTTTCTTATTTTAAAACTCTTTCACTTTCTTCAGTACAGAATTCTTGTAGAATCGGCCAGTGACTGTATGACTAGATGGACAAGGCACTTGAACGACTGACCTACTTGAATTAAGGAAAATTACGTACAACATCTTCTTCGAACTTATGGTTCTCTTGGCAATACATGGGCGTTTTTGATCTTTTCGCTTCCATTGCTTATTATCAGCCCTTCTTTGTGGCTCAAACATGTGCACCCAGGTTTCATCACCTGTTAGCAAGTTAGAAATAACCCGACTATTGCAGCCTTTGTATGTTTTCAAAAGTTCCCGGGCACATTTAAGGTGTTGTGTCTTTTGCTCCTCAGTGAGCAAATGAGGTACTCATCTAACACAAACCTTTCTCAGGTCCAAACGCTTTTTCAGAATTGTTTGCACGCTGCCTTCTGATATGCCAGTACAACTAGCTATATCTTTGACAGACAATCGCGCATCCTGTTCGACCACAATCTTTACAGCAGCAGTGTTAGCCTTGGTAACAGAGGTTTTAGGCCTTCCAGGATGGGTATCATCTTCAACAGAAAATTTCCCAGCTTTAAAAGCTTTAACCCACCTAAAAACTGTGCACATTGAAATGGTCTGAGGTCCATATATACCACACAATTCATTAAATATCTGCTTTGAATCTATATTAAGCCTAATGCGGCATTTAATATAGCTACGAATTTCAGTCTTCTGGTCCATGTTCCAATGTAACAAGTAAATTGGTCAGTGTATATGACTGCATCTTTTTCCATTTGAAATAACTCGGTCAGTTGGAAAGCAATTTGCATGAAATAAACGGGTATTGTTTTAGCTATTCAACACACCATTCAAGTGCAGTGAAGCATTTTAAAATATACCTGGGATAAAACTAGGGAGGCCTATTAGTGACAGAACTTTTTACACGACCCTCGTACACAAGTACTGGTTAACTGCTTAGAGGACTAATCTTGCTCAGGAAAGTGTGAGTAGGTTAACTGACCAGTTTGATAAGACCTTGACAGTGTTGACTGGGCTGTAAATCTCCAACTTAAACAAACAGTTGATCAGTATCTATTAGAAATGCCTTGGCTATACTCATTAGAATCACTTTGGCAGTTCTACTGAGTACAAGTAACATTATGGAAAAATATGAATACACATCAGTACTGTTAGATCAACCCATAAAACTCTCTGGGCTAATTCAGCAGATGACAAGTTGATATTTTTCTTATTTTCCCAGAAAACAGGATTTGACATTTCATGCAAATTGTTTCCATTGGAGACAATTTGTATGATATGTCAAAACCTGTTTTCTGGAAAAAAATAAGAAAATATTTTGATATCATGTCATCTGCTGAAAATGTTACCCAGAGTGCTAAGCATTTAAGAAAACTAGTGCTATGTATTACTATGCTTTTAAAGTCATTTGTTGCCTCAGAGGTATTAAAGGCTGGGCATGCTGCGTAAAATTTTTAGCAGATAATATTTTCAAAATAGGCCTTGACTTTTCATGCTAATTGTCTCCTCAGGTTTTTTTTGCAAAAATCAGTAGGGTTGGTTGTTATAAGTCAGGTTTTTAAAAGGTAATGCTATTTGGAGAAGCCAGCTGATCTTGATCTACACTGTTTGCAAAGTCCGAGCATATCAGGGTTCTGAAGGACCAGGGTTCACATTATTTTTCTTCATTAGCTTCTAAGAAACATTATAAAAGTATAGCTGATGCGTACTGGAGACGAAAAACAACAAACACTTACATTGTTTACACTAAGTATTTGGACAGACAGGCCTGAGCAAACAATGTAAACCCAGATCAGATGCTGCATTATGTGGCATCTGATCAGGGTCTACACTGTTTGACACTTGTCTGACAAATGCATGGACAGGACAACAGGTAGTAAAACGGTCTTATTCAATTTAGGATGTGTGGTAAGGAGTTAAGGTGTCCATATACTAAGGGTAAAGGTGGTATTAACCCTTGTCCTACTGAATAAATTAAGATGCCACTCCCATTTCTAAATACCAGCCAATCGGATTACTTGATCCAGATTGTTGATATGAATTCACATACCGGTACTTAATGGCAAATAGTGCAAATCCAGATCAGTTGGCTTCTTCAGAAGCCAACTGATCTGGATCTACACTGTTTGCAAAGGCAGGACATATCCGGGTTCAGCAGGACAAGGGTTAACCCTAAAAGCTCAAAGCAAGTTTGTAGCAGATGTCACTCTAAAATTAATTTTGTTATTTTTCAGAGAAAACAAGACTTTTCATGAGAATTGTCAGACAGTTCACATGAATTGGCAAGCATTATTTTCTCTGAAAAAAAAATAATAGAAAAATAAAAATAAAAATTTTGTCTGCTGCAGCTATGATTAGCACTTTAAGGGTTAACCCTAAATATTGGGACACCTTAACTTCTTAACTTGTCCTAAAATTTAAACAGTGCCATTTTGATGTGTTGATGTGTCTAAAAACTGCTGTATGAGTGGAAAACCCTGGCCCCGAGGTTATAAAACATTTTTCATGCTTAACTCAGCTGAGCATGAAATTCGTTTTGCTTATGAATCTTAAAATACTGACAAAGTTTTAAAACTTCTTTTATGCTCAGCTCAGCTGAGCATGCTCAGCTGAGTTGAGCAGGAAAGAAGTTTTAATTGTTGGTATTTTTATTTTTATGACCAAGTGAAATTTCATGCTCAGTTGAGTTGAGCGTGAAAAAAGTTTTATAATCTTGGGACTTGATCAGATGCTGTCTTCTTGGGTGTCTGATCTGTGCCTACACAGTTTGCTCAGGCCTGTCCGTCACAATACTTAGGGATATTGTGGTATAGATATATATACATGTATTTATCTTCTGCATCATACCTTTGCAAAAGAGCATATCTTGCTTGAAAATGAAATACCATTAATACTTACTTGAAAATAAAATACCATTAAAATACCATTATTTTATGTATTTGTCAGCAGTGAGCAGAGTTTATTCTGTCTTCCTTTTTTTTCATAGATTCCACATGAGGGTGGTATTCAAAAACGGTAAATTTTAGAGAGAAAAAAATGAATACTGCTGATAGTCTTAATTGTAGCATTTCTGTATATGCCTTAGTATTTACCATTCTCTGGGCTAATTCAGCAGATGACAAATTGATGATATTTTATTCATTTTTTTTAGAAAACAGGATTTGACATTACATGCAAATTGTCTCCCTTGGAGACAATTTGCATGTAAAGTCAAAACCTGTTTTCTGGGAAAAATAAGTAAAATATTTAAAAATGTTGTCTGCTGAATTTTTTTTCTTGAGTGCTAAAAACTGATTTCTGAAAAAAAACAAAAAACAAAAAAAAAAACATAAAAAGTTAACGATTAAAGTGCAGTTCAAAACTGTAGCGGAAATCATTCAGAATTTTTCAGAGAAAATAATACTTGATGTCTATATATTATGATACCTTATTTTATATATCAAATAAAACATCAAGCCTTATTTTCTTGGAAAAATAATTAAAAAAAAAAAAAAAGTAAGAATATGAATGTTGTTCTGCTGTTGTGACTGGCACTTTAATGTTTAACCCTTGTCCTGCTGAACTGGGATATGCCCCACCTTTGCAAACAGTGTAGATCTAGATCAGTTGGCTTCTTCAGAAGCCAACTGATCTAGATCTGCACTGCGTGCCATTCACTATGTGAATTTGTATCAACAACCTAGGTGAAGTAATCTGATTGACTGAAAATTAGAAGTGGGCGTGGCATTTTAATTTATTCAGCATGATAAGGGTTAAGAGGAATTGATACACTTTCAGGGGAGTCAACTGTCAAAATTACTGTGCCTGCCTTCTGAAAAGGGGTCTGCTGTAAAGGAAAGAATTTGCTCCCTTTAGGAAGATTTTTTTTTTCTTTTAGAAAATACTCCTTTTCAGAAAGGGGTTGGTGCACAGGAAAGCATACAGTAAATCACAAAAATTGTCACACTTATATAAAATGGCATTTTTTTCCAAGTGTATTCAGTCCCCCTTAACCCTTGCCTTGCTGAATAAATTAAGATGCCACGCCCACTTATAATTTCCAGCCAATTAGATTACTTGATCTGGGTTTTTGATAGAAATTCACATATTTAATGATAAACAGTGCAGAGCCAGATCAGTTGGCTTCTGAAGAAGCCAACTGATCTGGATTTACACTGTTTGCTAAGACAGGGCATGTCGTTTTCAGCAAAAGAAGGGTCAAAGGTTTAAGTGAAATTACCTCAACTTTTATCATGTATTTATCTTCAACATACATCATTCTGTAAAAGATGCATTATGGCATAATATCTTCAGGCATCAAGGACTGTGCACATAAACATTTTGGTCAGGGCATATTTGCATTTCACTAAGAAGCTATGAACCTGGTTGATTTGTTGAGCAATGTGCATGAATGCTTCTTATGCAACAGGCAAACATTGAAGTCCCAGATTAAGTATACACCTGTACAGCAGTCACTGTGACTGCAGGCTTATTTGACCTTCTTTGCACACATATGCCATAAGGGCCTTTTTCATGCATTGCACATCATTTCAAGAACACACATGAATGAATACACTCCATTTTGCAAGGGGGGACAACATTTGCAGACAGGAAGTTGCCTTTCTTTGGATTTGAAACCTATCAAAATTGCCGGCTGCTCACAAAGGAAAAATCTGCTACCACTGGGTGGAGAATGTGGCATCTGATCAGGGTCTGCACTGTTTGCATAAATTACAGGAATTTCTTTAAAACATGGAAGTAATTAAAAACTAACAAGACAGCCTGCTACTAGAAATATTCCAAAGAGTTGTGGTAAAAGAGTCCACTTGATGTAAATGTGTTAACATATTCATGAAAATGGTGACTGTTGTTTTGGGGATTTTTTTTTGGCAAGCATTATTTTGTACATGGATCAGACACCATAGAACACATTGTCTAAATCAAGGTCTACACTATTTGCCTATCATTCTGCAATTTTTAGAGCCATTAATGGGTAGAGAAAATGGACTTGTTCAAACTGTATTCAGAGGAATTGTTATGGAGGATTATTTGGTGATAATTCTGGGATAATTTTTCTTATTTCTCCATAAAAATCATATGTTGTGGGTACTCATTAGAAGCACTTTTTTATGGAGAACTGGAGAAAATTATCACATATTTATCACCAAATACTCCTGAATAATTCCTCTGCTGTATAGAAGGGTGATAAGGAGTTAACCCTTGTCTTGCTGAATAAATTAAGATGCCACGCCCATTTTTAATTTCCAGCCAATCAGATTACTTGATCCAGATTGTTGGTGTAAATTAATATACTTAAAGGCAAACAGTGCAGATCCAGGCCAACTGATCTGGACCTACACTGTTTGCAAAGGCAGAACATATCCGGGTTCAGCAGGACAAGACTTATTGGACATTTTAACTCTGAGCCATACTTCTCCTAGAACTTGAACAAGGTTATCTGGCTATTTGATGAGGTTTCTAAAAAAAAACACAAGCAGTGTAGACCCTGGTCAAACTCCTTAGGAGCAGTTTAATCTGGGTCTATATTTTTTTGCTCAAGCCTGTTTGTATGAACATTCAGGGCTGATATGAGAATCAGTAAACAACATGAAGCTTCTGGAGTGGTTAGTGCTTCTGACTTTGGAATGTGAGGTCCCGGATTTGAATCCTATTAGAGACAGAGGCCACTCAAGATGGCCTTACAGTATCATCCTTCCATCATCTCAGTAAATAAATGTTGAAAGGGTTGTAAAACACCAAATCATCATCATCTATAAACTACTATCTAAAAGCCTGTTTATGTGGATACCAGGCCTCTGTTCAAAAAGGGATGTTATTTTCCCTCCCCACAACACCCCCTCATTTTACTGGTCTACACTGTTCTCTCACATCTCTCCATCCAAATGTTTAGGGTAAAAATGGTATTATGCTCTTCTGCAAGCTTTTCATCAACAATATTGGTACAAATGTGCAATGTAATATTTTTAGAATGCTGATGATGTTGAAGATAAATACATTTTAATCTTTACCACTCTCTAAGCTAATTCAGCAGACAACAAATTGGCAATGTTTTTCCTTATTTTTCCCAGGAACAGGCTTTGGGAAAGAATTCACAAAATGTTGAATCCTGTTTTATGGAAAAAAAAAAAAAAAAAAACAAAAAAAAAAACATTTCAAAATGTCGTCTCCTGAAAATTTTACCCATGAAAATTTTACCCAGATTACTTCATTAATTGGTCATTTAGTAGGATAAAGATAGAACTAACTACACACAGTTATAGTTTTTTCTGCATGTTATTTATATGGAAGAAGTATTTCATCTACTGGATGTAATCCTGGCTCCAGTTGTTCAAAGCATCGTTAGCATAACAAGCTTGTTAGTGGTCAAAATGTTAACTTCTAGTAAGTACAATATCTAATTCACAGGCATTTTTGCTGAAAAAATGTTAGTAGCAAAAGCTACTCACATTTTCTCAGCAAAAATACTAGCATATATGCCATATTTAATAATCAAAGTTTTAACGATACATTAACTAACGACGTTGCTAGTTTGGAACAATTGGGCCCTGAATTTTAGAGACTAGTCATTGCACATATAATTAATATTAACCTTTAAAGTGCTAATCACAACTGCTGCTGATGGCATTCTATTTTTTTTTTAAATGTTTTCAGAGAAAATATGAGTTGGCATTTCATGTGAATTTTGTGCTAGGAAGACAATTCACAAAAAATATCAAGTCTTATTTTCTCTGAAAAAATACAAAAGAAAAAAATAAATAAAATAAATAAATAAATAAATAAAAAAAAAGAAAAAAAAAAAGTCATCTACTGCAGCAACTGTTGTGATTAGTACTTTACGGGTTAAGTTTTTTTTTTAACTTTTTTGTAGTCTGTAATATAGTTTGTCACTTAACCCTTGTCCTGCTGAGCCCAGATATACCCTACCTTTGCAAACAGTGTAGATCCAGATCAGTTGGCTTCTGAAGAAGCCAACTGATCTGGATCTGCACTGTTTGCCATATAGTATGTGAATTTATAGCAAAAAATCAGATCAAGCAATATGATTGGCTGAAAATTAGAAGTGGGTGTGGCATCTTAATTTATTCAGCAGGACAAGGGTTAAATGCTTATTGATAACTACATCACACAACATGTTTGAGGGTTGATAAAAACTTGTAGACTTTCTTATAAATTTTAAAGGCTAACTTGGGCTCTATAATACAGTTGTTAGCACATCTGACTCTAGATCCAGGGGTCACAAGTTCAAATCCCAGCTGGGCCAAATAACTTCTCTCTTACCCTTTTTTCATGGAGATTGATCATGGAATAATTTCTACAGTCATTCTGCCACTTCTGCTCATTCAAGAAGAGCACGTCACCTGAGCGCAAAAAGTCAGTAACTCCTTATATATTTTAATGGTAGTTACTGACTAATTTTGCGCTCAGGATGGGCAGTTTTGTCAATTACTGATGAAAATATTTGCACAAAGTATATCATAGCTCTTGATAAGGATGTTTTTTTCAATCCAAAAGGCGCTTCTAATGAGTACCCACAATATATATTTTTGTGGAGAAATAAGAAAATATTTACCCGATACCCACTCTTATCTAGACCTATGAATGTACTGGTTAACCACCTAGCAGGCAAAGTATGAGTAGGTTAACTGACCAGCTTGATATGACACTAACCCTGTTGACTAGGCAGCAGCTCAAAATCAAATCAGTTTGTTGCATTTTCCACCCCTCTACTCCCCTCCCCCTCCCCTTCCCCACTCACCAGCACTTTGGTGAGGACTGTATAGTTTTGCCCTATCATTCCACTCTTTTTTCATTCACATTAAAAATGTATTTTATGAAATTTCCAAGATGGAGGCATCCTGTACTTTGGATGTATTACTGTTTTTTAATAAGTCTTGCAAATTCTGCAGTTTATTCACATTTATTTCCCCTGTAGAAGCTGTTTATTGGAACTTGCAAGTATTCACAAGTATTGGCGAAAGGGAAAAAAAACAAGTTTGGAGAACAGTGTCTCTGAGATGACAGCTCATGACAAAACATGCATTTTGATGGAAATTTCATGAAAATCGGATAGTAAATGAGAAAGTTATCAAAGTTTGAAGATTTAAAAAATGTATTGATGGACGCCACCATTTTGAATATTTAATGAGGCTTTATGACTTATAATTAATAGTAGCAACAATATTTTACTTCTGTAACAATATATTTAGCTTATTTTCTTGACATAGATTGAATGGCGCCCTTGACAGCAGTTTTGAAATCTTTGAATGTAATTAACTTTTTTAGTTTTAGCCAATTTTGATCAAAATTGTATCAGAGTGCATTGTCAACATCTTTCAGCTCAGACACACTATTCTCCAACCTTGCTTTTCCCTTTAGATAATAGCACACAGGACCCAGTTCAAAGTATCGTTAGTTTAATGAGCTCGTTAATGACAAACTCATTAACTGTTTAAGCTAAGGTATTTTTAAATACATTGTTATTTTTGCTGCAAAAATGTGAATAGCTTTTGCAATGCAAAATGTTAATGTTAATAAATTAAGAGGCCACGTCCACTTCCAATTTTTGCCAATCAAATTACTTGATCTAGATTGTTGATATAAATTCATATACTTTATGGGAAACAGTGCAGATTCAGATCAGTTGGCAACTTATCTGGATCTACACTGTTTGCAAAGGAAGGGTATATCCAGGTTCAGCAGGACAAGGGTTAAAAAACAAATCCACAGATGACAAAAAAGCATGCAAATTTACCCAGAATGCAAAGAGTCAAAGAGCTAAGCAAAATTGCAGTAGTAGACATTCTAACTTTTTTATTATTATTTATCAGAGAAAATAAGACTTGGCATTTCATGTGAATCATCTGCTAGGCAGATGATTCACATGAGATGTCAAGCTGTATTTTCTCTGAAAATGCCATAAATATATATATATATATATATATATATATATATATATATATATATATATATATATATATATATCAGGTCTCGGGAAAACCGGAAAAATAGCCGGTCTGGACCGAAAGTAAGAATTCTGGACCGATTTCAAACACCCCAAAACGTTAATAAATCGGTCCAACAGGTTTGTGTCTTGAACCCCATTTTTCCCTAACCAACCAATTTTCACGAATCAATGATGTCTAAAAAAATCACAAACGGTCAAGTCTTCCCAAACTGACAACTTCCGCGCACTTTTTAAATGCGATATTATGGTAGTTAAAAGGCTCTAAACGGTCATTTGACATGTATATTGGAGAGACAGCTGAATAACGGCAACCTACTGCAGCACAAATTAATTACGTCATTATCCAAACATTGTCAAAAAATCAACACTTCACTGACCTTTGAGCGGTAAACAAGCGATTAACACGAATCATCAGTAACGGTAGTCTGATAATTAATCCGTTTGTGTAACACATGTGAATACACTGAGACTGCAAAACATCCAGGTGCAGTCAGCGTGTCCAAAAAGATCAAAGGCCGCTTTACTAAGAGTAATAAAAGAATGCACCGCTTGAACGCACCTGTTTTCTTCCTCTTCTTTTTTTGTTTTGATCAATACGGTTTGTCGGTCCCAGATCTGATAAATTTTCCCAAACCGTGTACGTCCTGATCAGATGTTGCATACAACGGCATCTGATCTGGGTATAATTGATTGATTCTTTTTTTTTTTTTTTTTTTTTTTTTTTTTTGTTGATTGCCGTAACACACGAGTATAATTCAAAGTAGAGTTCACGGTAAAAATAAGTAATGCATCACTAGCGCTAGACAAGATTGGTCAGTGCTTAAAATTTAAGCAGTCTGGTCAAATCTTGAAACATTGAAAACTGCAAAACCGCCCGTGGCGCAGGCCTTTTTTATTAGACCTAATTAGGTCCATGAAAGTCGTTTTCATTCCATCTCTCCTGTTTCCCGCCGTCTTCGCGCTTATACAAGACGGGAATCAGTTCTTTATAAATAGTTTAGGAAAACCCTGCGGAGGTAGAAATAACAACAAAACCGTTTTTTTTTTTTTTTTTTTTTTTTTCGTTTTTTTTTTTCTTTTTACATACCTGACTGTATTTATTGATGACGCAAGCTTTGAACATGCTCGTTATACCCGGACTTCCATCATATAACGGGGTTGAGGTGTATTATTTAAAAGGAGTTATAGGACTGCCAATTGTCATTAGTTTTCGTGACAGGTGATATCTACATATTTTTTTTTTTTTGGAAATGGGCTCATTGATGACGTCATCGTCATCGGCTGGAAAGATTCAGATTTCAAAATTTCCAGAGCCCTGATATATATATATATATATATATATATATAATATCAAAATGTCGTCTTCTGAAGTTGTTTTGTCAAAGGCTAAAGGATCAGCAATCTGTGAAACCTTTAGAAAGACCCTAGAATATTTGAGAAACTACACTTGAATATATTCTAGAAAACATTTACTTTGCAAACACTTAACCATCTGCCCAGCCTTCATCTCACCTGAGGGTTTGGAGTGGACTATTCCATCTTCGAATATGGATACATCTATTGTTGCTAAACAGGGCTTTTAGTCAAACATCAAAAACAGAATGGCCATCTGAAGCTGCAATGTTTGCTTGGTTTGCAGGGCTGAAAAAGTTACCATATTCGACCTAATACGACACTGTGTGCTTAGGTTTTTCAGAATTACTGAGTTAACTTGTACTAAAATATCCATCAAATAAAGCTACACTTTAACCCTTCTCTTGCTAAACATGACATGCCCTGTCTTAGCAAACAGTGTAGATCAAGATCAGTTGGCTTCTGTTTGTCGTTAAATATGTGAATTTATATCAAAAACTTGGATCAAGTAATCTGATTGGCTGGAAATTAGAAGTGGGCGTGGCATCTTAATTTATTCAGCATGACAGGGTTTATGTTTAGATTTGTCGGTTTCCTCTTCTTCTTGGGGTCTGGGAAGGGCTGCGGTTTGTGATTGTGGCACTCCCTGGACTTTTCTCTTACCTTTTTTAAGAAAAGATCAGCAAAAGACTTCATCAGGGGCATATTTAATTATGCTTGTGGGATTTTTTTTTCGGATTAATTTATAAAAGCAGATGTTTTTGGTACTCATTTGAATTGCCTCAACTTGATAAGGCAATTTAAATGACTACCCATAACATATGTTTTTAATAAAGAACTGGAGAAAAGAACAGGGGCTGTTACCTGAAGACTAAGAAATTGCTTGACTGTACGCTTATTGGGGTTTTAGCTTGAATGTGGTAATTGTTGTGTTCAGTCTAGCTTTGTGTTTATAACACAAAGCTAGACTGAACACAACAATTACCACACTGAAGTCAGCTAGAAGTCTACTTTTGTTTCAGATCAACCCTTAATTCACTAACCTCTTTTTTTCTCTGCTTTTATATATTTTATTTACAGTGGTTATCTGTAGTGCCTGAATTGCCAGTTATTCCTCAGGAAAATATTCCAAAACCTCTCACAGTGTCTCCTGTGAGTGCAGCAAAAAGGTAGAGTTGATTCACTGGATGAACTTGTGTGCTTTTTGTTCCCATAGGTTCCCACTACATGTATTTACAGAACTTATTTATCATCCCCCATCAGTAGCAAAGTAGGGGACATGGGTAATAGTAGCATTCCATTTAGAAGATAACTATTGAAAATTTACATTTGCCCTTGGTTTTATGGTTGATAATTTTGTTTTAAATCAAAATTTACAACTGGAAATTAGTCTGTTTGAATACACTTTGTGGTCAGGTTGTAATTCCTTAACCATATGGAATATTTTTATGAAACTTCATACATATACCAAACTTGATGAGAGATTGTGTCACTGTCACAGATTGACCAAACAGACTGTTGTAAGATCTGATCCCTCATCATTAAATCAGATAGGCCCTCATATGTCTTTTGACTCCCAGCCATTTCGATTCATTTTGTTAAATAACTTGAGAGCCTGAGGGAAAACTGACTAAAAGTTTCACCTAATTCAGGTCTACAAGATCTAAATTTTCTTTTAAAAACCATCCTCTGTCAGTTCATACCTTTTCAAAAGCGCCTTTTTCAGTTCGTTATAATCCAAAGCCTTTTCAACCGGAAGTAATGTATAAACATCTAAAGCTCTACCTTTTAAAAGTGCACTCAGATGAGTGGCCCATACCTCTTGTTTCCACAGTTGGGCAGTTGCATAACGCTCAAATCTGTGTAAATAACTGTCCATCACATCTTTTCCTTCATCAAATACAGGTAACTTCGGGCCTTTCAGCTTAATTGTATCTGTGCCTCCAGTACTTACCCCACTTTTTTGCCTTAAGTCCTAGCATCTCCATTTCATGTGCATGCTAGGCCTGTTTTAATTTCAACTCATTATCTGACTGCTCTTTCTTAAGCTTGAGCTCTCTTTCTAATTTCTGCCTTTCAACTTCTAAAAGAGCCTCTGCCTTTTCTTTTTCTAATTGAACTGTTTGAAGTTTCAAATTATACTCACGCTCTTCCTTGTCTTTTTGCCTAATGGCCGCCCATTCTTCCCTCTTTGTGCCTTAATAAAGTCTCTTAAGTTCTCTCCTTCGTACCCAAGAGACTTGCCCATTTCTTTTAATTCTTGAAGAATATCCATATTTGGAAAATGAAATTTACAGTCACCCAAACCAAGACTAATTTTATTTTGATTCCCATGCAATGGAGGCTAAGATAACAGTTCAGTTATTTAATATACACACGGAAGCCTTGACCTTGTACAATACAATATGTAAATCTGTTCCTTAGGCAATGCATGAAAGGACAAATGTACACCCTATACAAATCTATACTCACAGTCTTTCTGCACAGAAACTGGAAGAAGACCACTGCATTTCTGGAAAAGCCTTCCAGCAACAAACCATAGTAACACTCCAGACTTCTGGGTCCCAATAATTAAGCATCTTGTACACTGAAACAATACATTTCATATGGGTTATACCTATCACACAATAAAAGGTGCTTGTACTTAGTTTTTATTGTCCTATCAACAATCCCACTTCTGACACCAAATGTCACGGATTGACCAAACGGACTGTTGATAGTACACCTAGTAAACCCAAGTACAAACAAACAACAATTGACCAAAACTCATTTATATATATATTTATAAAATGAATACAAAAAAAATCACACAAAAGTTCGACACTACAGTTATTAGGTAGGCTGGTCCAATACACATGTCCACAAGCAATGAATGCCGTCACAATGTTGATAGTCACAAGTCAATACTCCCCCTATGCAACACTACCACGTTTTTAACACTAATATCCCCAGCTTATGAAAATGATTAGCAGTAAGTATATGAACAAATACTTCCTTGTTCACTGATTGCACAGTGATATCCATGACGGTAAGTTAAATGAACAGGACTGTCAGACATTTCCCTGTAGTAGCTGCCAACCATAGCGCAGAACATACCATACCACTACTGTATAACCCATAGAACCATGACTGTACAGTGGAACATAGGTTTGAATAACACAGCACGCTAAGAACATGTTACTCAGCTCAACTCGGATTTGGACATACGAGGGATGTTCGAAATGAATTGCTTATTGTCCTGTAGCTCGATATCCACGTGGGACACGATAAAAACCAATACATGCCTGTATAGGGCTATTCAATATCTACACAATGGTGTATAAATGTCCATGTTAGACTAAGTGTAAGACATAAAATTTGCCATTTGAATACACGCAGTCATTGACCACTGCAGTAAAAATGGTTGGTAGATGCGTCGACAAAAAGGATGAAATACGGGCTTACATCAAAGCTCGCTCAAAACTTGGTTGTTCTTTGAAGAAGCTGATGACTGAACTTTCTACTGCTTTTGGACCTTCTTGTGTGTCTTATGACACAGTTTGGCGGTGGAAAAAGAAATTTGAGTCTGGTGTAGAGTCCATCAAAAATGCACCGAAATCAGGTAGGCCAAAATCTGCATCTCGTAAAGAAATCGTTTCCAAAATAAAGGAAATCATTGAAGGAGATGCCAGATTTACAGTTCGTGATATTGCACGAAAGGTAGGCATATCACTATCAACGGTTCACCTTATTTTGAAGAAGCATTTGAAAGTCAGAAAGATTTCTGCTAGATGGATGCCACATCTGTTGATTGATGAGCAAAAGAGGCAACGGGTTAAAGTGGCCAAAAAGCTGCTTCAAATGTTTCCAAAATATGACGAAAAGCAGTTTGCCAATGTCGTCACAGGTGATGAAACCTGGGTCCATTGTTTTGAGCCCGTCAGAAAGGTTAACAATAAGATCTGGGCCATTAAACACAGCAAACGCCCAATAATTGCCAAACGTTCTTTGAGTACAAAGAAGGTTTTGTATGCAATCTTCTTCTCTGGTGAAAGAGTCGCAATAAAAGTGCCAGTGAAAAAGGGCAAAAGCATCACCGGAAAGTACTACAAAGACGTAGTACTGAAGAAACTGAAAAAGTATTATCAGAAACGACGCCCTGCCACTGGTTTTAAACATGTCCGTCTTCTACATGACAATGCCCCAGCTCATACCTCCGCAATAGTTACGGTGTTTTTGAAGAAAGAAAAAGTAACCGTTTTGCCTCACCCCCCGTATTCCCCAGACCTTGCCCCATGTGATTTCTTTTTGTTTCCGAAATTGAAAGCATTCCTTGCTGGGCAGAAATACCAGTCCCGACAGGCACTTGGATCTGCCATTCATCAGTACCTTATTACTGTGCCCAAATCAGCGTACCGTGACGCCTTCAAGAAGTGGATACATCGGCTGAAACTTTGCATTTCTAGCCACGGGGAGTACTTCGAGGGCATGAAATGAGTACTTTTGGGCTAACTTGAAATTTGAAGTCTCCAGATAGAAATAAGCAATTCATTTCGAACATCCCTCGTACATGGTTGCACACAGTGATGCAAAACCACAATACAGCATATAAATATGTTACAGCTCACACACGGCATTTTCCTGCCACAACTCTATATCATTTATAACATACCAGCATTTTACTGCCAACAACACGCCTGTATAACTGACATTTTCCTGTCAATACTCTACTGCAGCACCACAACTTTGTTACTGTCTTTAATGCTTTAAACAGATACATGTAATATATGTACACACAGACATTCTGGTTCTGAGTACTTTACTGTCATTATATTTAAAAGAAATCAAACCAATGTAGCTATTCACTACCAAAATCAACCTGCTCACCCACACCACAAGTTGACGTATCTGGTTATACACAGTGATTTAGTAAACTGTGGATACAGTATGCAGAAAATAGTGGAAAAACTACAAAATGGTCCATGCTCTATAACAGATCAATTTTCTACTACATATATCACCACAGCACAGAATTTTAACCACCTGGACACTTTATTGCATGTTTGCTTCCATTTACGTCATTTCAAGAAAAAATAGAAAACAGACTTACCCAGAAAGTCAGGGCCGTCCCCTCCAGCTTCCATGCAATGTTATCAAATGCAGAAGATGTAAATATGTATATGAAATTTTTAAACTAATAGAATTGCCAAAATTCAGTATGGTCATGTATCCTCTCACATTGAAATCCAAATCTATTCTGCTACCTGTATAACTGGTTTATCGATATTTAAAACAATAACCCACGATTATTAAGTGTGATAGTGAGTACACACCGTATTTACTCTCATAAACAATACTAGGTAAAAAAAATGATTATAAAATGCGACTGTGACAGTCACGTTGTTCATTGTACTCCAATATTTTGATGTTAAACTGAATTTGCTGTTGTTGAGAATGTAAATTTTGTAAAAAAAATATCGAGCGCATTAAAAAATTTTTTGTAGAACTCAAAATGAGGTTATAAAGAATTTGCTGTTATAATGAATGATGTAATAAAAGAGGGTTGACTGTACTGTACTGTTCTGACAGGGATTCAAAGCAGTTGTCAGTCAAGTAGCAATGCATAATCATTTTTAAATTTTATACTCAAATATCAAAAGTTTAGTGAATCTGAAACCTCCAATGATACAGTAAGTAATTTTTCATGTCTTATGATACCCGCCACATGATAGTGGTAGGTATTATGGGTTCATGCTGGACGTGCATAAGTGTCAGTCATCCACCCATCCATCCCTCTGTCTGTCATATGTCCATCCATCCACAGTTTCATTTCCAGACGACAAGAGTAAAATTAATATCAATAGATTTTCACCAAACTTGGTATGTGCATTGATATTATGGAGGTCTGGTGTGGCATTGCATCAGTTTTTGACAGAGTTATCTGCCTACTACACATTAGTGGCGGGGTATCGTTTCACCTTTTTGTTTTTCTGATAATAATAGTAGGATTTTGAATCTGGCCTCTGTACTGTACCAATGTCCATGTAGTCATCTAACGTTGCACAGGTGCAATAGAATAAAATTGTAAAATTTTAGTTTCCTATGAGACAAAAACAGTCAGGCCCCCTAGGGGGAACCTTTAAAACGTTTGAAAATCTATAATTTACTTCCAATCCTTTAAAACTTTTGATATGGATGAAAAACCTATAAAGTAGGGCCCGGTTGTTCAAAGCGTCGTTAGCTTAATGAGCTCGTTAAGGGTCATTTCGTTAACTGTTTTAGTGGATTCAATATACAATATTCTGATATTTTTTGCTGAAAAAATGTGAGTAGCTTTTGCACTGCAAAAGCTACTCACTTTTTTTCAGCAAAAAATTTCAGCATATTTGCGTATCACTGGATGTAAATTTTAACGAATCGTTAACTAACGACATCGTTAGCTTTGAACAACTGGGCCCTGTATTGTGATTTGAAAACCTTTATTTGGATGGAAGGATGGATATATGGTTAACATTTTTCAGCAAAAATATTAGCGTATATGCCATATTTAATGATCAAAGTTTACAATACGTTAACTAACTACATCGTTAGTTTTGAACAATTTGGCCCAGATGTTAGAATGTGGACTTTAGTGCTATCAGCATTAACAGGGGATTATTTGTTAAACGTAGGTAGATGATAGGTTGGTAGTAACAGGAAAACAGATTGTTGAAATGTGGTATGATAAATTTGGTGGCTGCCCATCAAGAAAACATACCTATATAATTTAGGCCCCCTTAAACCCCACTTTTATATAGTAAAACTGGGGTTTACAGGGGTATACATTATTTTTCTTATTTCTGCTCAAAAACATAGATTGTGGGTACTCGTTAGAACTGCCTCAATGAGGCAGTTCTAATGAGTACCCACAATCTATGTTTTGAGCAGAAATATGAAAAATATCAGAATTTTTTATGTGAAAATTGCCATTTTTTGGTGGTAAAACTTTCAGTGTGTATTTAATAGGCGTGTTTTCGTAATGCAAAGATGGACTTGATCAAAGTTTGGAACAGTTAGTGCAAGGAGTTAAGGTGTCTGACATCCTCAGTAATCCTAATGCAGTGCATTCACAGCAGGATGAATGCAGTGTTAAGAATGTTATCAGACACGCAGTACTACAGGACCTAACCTTTACACCTCTCTGGGCTAATTCAGCACACAACAAGTTTTCCTAGGAAATAAGATTTAACATGAATGTGAACTTTAACCTCCCTATAACAGCCACCTCTCTATATCAGCCACTGTTCTGATTTCCCAAAGTGCTGTTCACTAATATTTGACCTCCCTACAACAGCCACCTCCCAAAAGCAGCCACTGTTTTTTGATTTACCAAAGTGCTCTTTCACTATATTTAATCTCTCAAGAACAGCTACCTCTACAATAGCCAGTGTTTTGCCTACCTAAGGGTGGCTGTTGTGACAGGTTGTACTATACATTGTATTTCTTCTTTAATGTATTTTCTTTTCTGTAGAGCTATCTTCTAATGCTTCAATTTTACCTTAAATGTCCTAAAATTTCAAACACTATATGCCATCCTTTTTTGGCCTAAATTTTGCATTTTATGCAGTTGTTTCATGAAATTTTTAGTGGAATGGCAAACTGTGTAGCCCTTGATCAGACTGCTCCTTAAGGAGCAGTCTGATCTGGGTCTGCACTGTTTGTATAAACCATTTTGTCCACAACTTTGCTGTACAGAATTTTAGGACATTTACCGTATTTTACTAATATTACAATATTTTAATCTGTACAAGAGCCATGATTTAACATAGCTCCTAATAAGGCATATTTTCAACCAGAAATTGTTGATATTTTTCTTATTTCTCCACAAAAGCATATTTTATGGTACTCTGGGAGGCACTTCTAATGAGTACCCACAAAAAAGTTTTCTTGGAGAAAAAAGAAAAATATTTACCCAATATCCCCACTTATCTAGAGCTAGGTAAGTACAGTATACCTTGAAATTTATGTGTTTTTATGCACCCAACTTCAAAGAAGCTGAGAGGGCATATTGTATTTGCCATATCTGTCCATCTGGCTGTCCAAAATACTTAAGGGTATGTTTTATGCTAAAGAACCACCATAATTATGTGCTAGGTCTTAGTTATACCATGGTTCGTGCGCATGTACGATGCAATAATGCACGAGTGTGAGTGCATTATCGCACGTACATGCGCAGAACCATGGTATAAGAGACTTATCACATTTGCATGCATGTAGATCATCTACATCGCGAGATATTTCATGCTGAATGTTGGGAATTTAGGCCACTATGTGATAAGGTCTTAAAATTTCATGTGTTGATGGCAAGTGAAAAATAAGCTGACTCATATTTTCCCATTTTCTAAAAAAAATATTTATGCAACCTTGTTATCACAGTTTCAAAAATAAATGAATTAATAAATAAATGGATAAATAAATAGATAATAAATTGAACAAAGCAGCTTACCTTTTTTCTGTATAGTCAGTTAAAATTTGTAATATGTTTTCTCTTTTGCTTAAAAAACCTCACATACATTAAAGAAATTCAGCAACAACAATGACAGCAACAACAACAACAACTTATTTTCTTATTTTCTATTGATACAGCGCTCCACTGCCGGCTACTCCGGAGAAGCGACTCCCTATTATCCAACCCAAAGCCGACCGCTCACATTCGCCACCGCAGATCCTGGGACTCCAAGACTTGAGGCTGGGATTCCAAGTTGACAGAGTTAAATATGCTGAACAGGGGGAGGGGAAAATTAGACTTACTGCTTATTATGCTTCTACTGGAAAGGTAAGGGATATTGACTGCAATATCTAAGGTTAGTAGATACATTTTCAGGGGCAACAACTCTGCCAAAATGGTTTTTGCTTCACTTCTGATAAAGGTCTACTTGAAAAGGAAAGAATTTACTCGTAGTGGTTTTTGCCTCCCTTCTGAAAAGGGTTCTACTCTTAAAAGAAAGAATTTGCTCCCCTTGGGAAGTCATAAAATCTATCTCCCTAGAAAAAAGGGTGAAAAATGTTCAAGTAGACCCCTTTTCAGAAGGGGCTTGGTGTGCAGTAAAGCAAACAGAAAGACACAAAAGTTGTCTCCTTTGGCAGAAATGACAGAAAATCTTCCAAGTGTACCTAGTCCCCTCAAATATCAGATGATGATTTTTAAACACAGTCTTGGTCCTACTAATGGTTATCTCCCATCATTAATCATCTACGTATAACAGTTAGTTTTCTTAGTCACCAAAGTACTGTTTTGTTATTATGATACTCTGCCATACTCAGTTGGCAGAGCATCCACTTAGTGACTGGGAGGTTGTGGGTTTGATCCCCAACCAAGTTATAAAAGACTTTTGCTTTAAAGTAGAGCTAGAACTGTTCATCCTGGTATCAGTATAATATGACTGGGTGGAATATTATGTCATATGTCTGGGGCATGATATTTCAGTGAGGCTACACTCTAAATGTGACAATTGAGGTCCCTTCCACATCCAGACACCATTGTGATATGACTGAAAGATTATTGAAAGGTATGTGAAACCCGAATAAAACAAATAAAACACCAGCTCATGACAGTGGTAGAGTACAGGAAATGCCTAAAATTTCTTACACCAAAATTTCTGACAAAATTATGTATGCAAACAGTGCAGACCAAGATCAGTGTGTTCCTAAAGGAGCAGTCTGAACAAGGTCTACACTGTCTGCTGTTCTGCAAACACAAACATAAACTATCTTTACTTAATGCTGAAATTTATGTACGAGGGATGTTCGAAATGAATTGCTTATTGTCCTCTAGCTCGATATCCACGTGGGGCACGATAAAAACCAATACATGCCTGTATAGGGCTATTCAATATCTACACAATGGTGTAAAAATGTACATGTTAGACTAAGTGTGAGATGTAAAATTTGCCATTTGAATACACGCAGTCATTGACCACTGAAGTAAAAATGGTTGGTAGAAGCGTCGACAAAAAAGATGAAATACGGGCTTACATCAAAGCTCGCTCAAAACTTGGTTGTTCTTTGAAGAAGCTGATGACTGAAATTTCTACTGCTTTTGGACCTTCTTGTGTGTCTTATGACACAGTTTGGCGGTGGAAAAAGAAATTTGAGTCTGGTGTAGAGTCCATCAAAAATGCACCGAAATCAGGTAGGCCAAAATCTGCATCTCGTAAAGAAATTGTTTCCAAAATAAAGGAAATCATTGAAGGAGATGCCAGATTTACAGTTCGTGATATTGCACGAAAGGTAGGCATATCACTATGAACGGTTCACCTTATTTTGAAGAAGCATTTGAAAGTCAGAAAGATTTCTGCTAGATGGGTGCCACATCTATTGACTGACGAGCAAAAGAGGCAACGGGTTAAAGTGGCCAAAAAGCTGCTTCAAATGTTTCCAAAATATGACAAAAAGCAGTTTGCCAATGTCGTCACAGGTGATGAAACCTGGGTCCATTATTTTGAGCCCATCAGAAAGGTTAGCAATAAGATCTGGGCCACTAAACACAGCAAACGCCATTTAATTGCCAAACGTTCTTTGAGTACAAAGAAGGTTTGGTATGCAATCTTCTTCTCTGGTAAAGGAGTCGCAATAAAAGTGCCAGTGAAAAAGGGCAAAAGCATCACCGGAAAGTACTACAAAGACGTAGTACTGAAGAAACTGAAAAAGTATTATCAGAAACGACGCCTTGCCACTGGTTTTAAACATGTCCGTCTTCTACATGACAATGCCCCAGCTCATACCTCCGCAGTAGTTACGGCATTTTTGAAGAAAGAAAAAGTAACTGTTTTGCCACACCCCCAGTATTCCCCAGACCTTGCCCCATGTGATTTCTTTTTGTTTCTGAAATTGAAAGCATTCCTTGCTGGGCGGAAATACCAGTTCCAACAGGCACTTGGATCTGCCAGTCATCAGTACCTTATTACTGTGCCCAAATCAGCGTACCGTGACGCCTTCAAGAAGTGGATACATCGGCTGAAACTTTGCATTTCTAGCCACGGGGAGTACTTCGAGGGCATGAAATGAGTACTTTTGGGCTAACTTGAAACTTGAAGTCTCCAGATAGAAATAAGCAATTCATTTCAAACATCACTCGTACATTGTAGTTTTAATCACAAAGTTTGTGTTTACATATTTTAAAGTTGTATGAGATATATGAGATCATATGGCCCAGTGAAGACTTAGATCATCTTGTGCATGCATGCAGTCTGGCCAGATTCTTTGCTGGGTGCTCTTTCTATAGCCAGTTATCCAAGGTTCTTCAGACAGACAACAAAAACTCTGTAGTCCAGTCTGTAGTGTGTTTTTCTTCATATCCAGGGATAGAATCCCAACTCCGCTACATAACTTCCATGGATATTGATTATGAAATAATTTATATGGTCAATTTCCTTCATCTCCTGATTCAAGAAGGCTATTAACCCTTGTCCTACTGAATCTGGATATGCCCTGCTATTGCAAACAGTGTAGATTCAGATTATTTGGCTTCTGAAGAAGCCAACTGATCTGAATCTGCACTGTTTGTCATTCAGTATGTGGATTTATATCAGCAATCTGGATCAAGTATTCTGATTGGCTGACAGTTAGAAGTCGGCTTGGCATCTTAATTTATTCAGCATGACAAGGTTTAAATTTTATCAGTTACTTGCTAAAGTATGTGCACAAGTACTGGTTAACCACTTAGAGGACTAAGCCTGCCCAGGAAAAAAGTGTGAGTAGTTTAACTGTCCGGCCTGATATGACCTTAACAGTGTTGACTTGTCCGTAAAACTCCAAGTCAAATCAAATCAATCAAGTCAAAGACTGGTCAGATCAAACTGCTAGATGGGCAAGCTGATCTGAATCACAACTGGGAACACATCATATTGAAGGTACATTATTGCAATTTGTGGCTCTCAGTTTATCTTTTCTTAAGATATTGTATGTTGTTCCTTATTTCATGAGCAGTAAAATTGTTCACTTATCTCTTGAATTTTTATATCTCCCCACCTACGAGGAGGAGGACATATTTATTTTGGTTGGGATCCCCTTGGCATTGGAGTTGGCATCAATGTGACACTTTCCTGTCTGTGCAGTATCTTATGAACCAATGGTTGGATTCTTAACAATATTTTATTGATAATAATTGGGACATAACAGGGAACTGATTAGATTTTGGTGACCTTGACATAAGGGAGTAGTTGTGTGTGGGGTGGGTATGGGGGGAGGGGGGGGGGGGGGGGTGCATCTGTTTTCTCTGAAAACACTGTTACTAGTTTTCTTTTGCATTTGAAAAACAACAGTCTAAATTAAATATTTTTTATTATTTTTCAGAGAGAGTAAGACAGCATTTCAGATGATTCACATGAAATGTCAGGCCTTATTTTCTCTGAATAAAAAAATATATATATATAAATATATATAAAAAAATTAATAATTAAATAAAAATGTTGTCTCTTGTAGTAACGATTAGCACTTTAACTTACCACTCTTTGAGCTATTTCAGCATAAGACAAATTAATGATATTTTCCTCATTTTACGCAGAAAACAGGATTTGACATTTCATGCGAATTGGTTCCTCTGCAGAACATTTTCGTGAAATGTCAAACTTATTTTCTGGGAAAAATAATAATAAAAAAAGTTCAGTTCTGCCAAAAGTTTTACCCAGCAAACAAGATTCACCCTGAAAAAAATAGGATTTGATATTTCATGCAAATTGTCTCTAATTTGCATGCAATGACAAAACCTGTTTTCTGTGAAAAATTAGAGAAATATTTCAATATGCCATCTGCCGAAAATTTTTACCCAGTATGCAAAGTGTACATGTTGTATATTTCAGGTTGTACAATCTGCTACTAGTCCTGTAACCTGTAGTACTACTGCTGTTAGATCTAATTTTAAATATGGCTACCACGTTTTTGGTCAACAAGAAGCAACGTTTGAGGACGTTGAGCTTCAAGGAGACATGGTCCTTATTGCACGATTCTACCTGAAGAAACGAAACCAAGATAATATAGATGATTTTATTATGCCTGAGGCTGCAGCTCAAGAACCGTCACTCTATGATGATGAAACTTGTGTCGCATGGGCAGCAATTCCACTTATTCAGTCAACAGAAAGTAAGTATAATGGTCATCTTTATAGGGACTGGATACGTTTGAAGACTTTTCACTATTCCTGCATAGGGGGACAACTGTTGTGAATTCTTGTTTGCTTTAAGGCAGGCTAATCCCCTTCAGAGCGGGCCCCTCATAGCCTAGTGGATAGAAGAATTGACTCTTAATCCATTAGGTTTCTCACTGCTGTGGTTCGAGCCAAGTTCTGCTTACGGATGGTTAGGTTGTTTTTCCCTGGGTTCTCCGGTTTTTGCCCACCTTTGATGAATGATCGGTTTGATATAAGTGAAATATTTTCTTGAAAGTGCCATAAAATTCAAATCAAGAAAAAAAAAAAAAAATCCCCTTCAGACCTGTTTGCTTTAATACATGCCAAGCCCCTTTCAGTCCTGTTTACTCTAATGCATGCCATGCCCCTTCAGACCTGTTTGCTTCAATGCATGTTAAGCCCCCAAAAGTCTGTTTACTTTACTGCACGCCACACCCCTTCAGACTTGTTTGCCTTTTTGCACGCCAAACCCCTTCAGACTTGTTTGCTTTTATGCATGCCAAACCCCTTCAGACTTGTTTGCTTTTATGCACACCAAGCCCCTTCAGACTTGTTTGCTTTTATGCACGCCAAGCCCCTTCTGGCCTGTTTGCTTTAATGCATGCATGCCAAGCCCCTTCAGGCTTGTTTGCTTTAATGCATGCATGCCAAACCCCTTCAGGACTGTTTACTTAAATGCATGCCAAGCCCTTCAGGCTTGTTTGCTTTAATGCATATCAAAGCCCTTCAGGCCTTTTAGTTTTAATGCAAGCCAGGTCCATTTAGGCCTGTTTACTTCAATGCATGTGAAGCCACTTCAGGACTGTTTAATGCATGCCAAGCCCCTTCAGGCTTGTTTGTTTTTATGCAGGTGAAGCCCTTCAGGCACTTTATTTTAATGCATGCCTAGCCCATTCATGCCTGTTTACTTAAATGCATGCTAATACCCTTATGCCTGTTTTCTTTAACACATGTGACTCCACATTAATGCCTGTTTACTTCAATGCATGCAAAGTCCCTTCAGACCTCTTTACTTTAACACATGCCAATCCCCTTCAGTCCTGTTTACTTTAATGCATGCCAAGCCTCGTCTGTCCTGTTTACTTAAATGTGTGCCAAGCCCCTTCAGTTCTGTTAACTTTAATGCATACCAAGCCCCTTCAGTCCTGTTTACTTTAATTCATGCCAAGCTCCTTCAGGCCTGCCTGTTTACTTTAACACATGCCAAGACCTTTTGGCTTGTATACTTTAACTCATGCCAAGCCCATTCACGTAACTTTCATGGGGACTGATCATGAAATAATTTCTATGGTCATTCCTCCATTATCACCTATTCAGTTGTCAGCTACTGGCAAAAGTATGTGCATAAGTACTGGTTAACCACTTAGAGGACAAAGTCTGCCCAGGAAAAATGTTAGTACATTAAGCCACTGACTCAACATAACCTTAACCATGTTGAAATTAACAAAAAATCAAAGCAAACTAAAGTGTATACAATACAACTGCCATGAATGGTCATCATTGAAAAACAGCCACCCACTTTAATGATAATGGTCACTTTTCTGATTTCCCATAAAACTATTTTATTATATATATTAAACCTTACTATAACAATCACCCCTCTTCAACAGCCACTGTTGAGGCTTTCCAAGGGTGGCTGTTGTAGAGAAGTAGCACTGCTTAACCATAAGCTAATTTGTTAAACAAAAATACAGTAGAACTTCAATGGCTTGAACACCGATGGCTAGTTTACCATGGCTTATTCGAACTCATTTTTGTCCCTACGGAATTTTCCCAATAGCTCAAGAAAACAAATATTGAGGGAAATTTTCTTATTTTATTATGAAATTGTATGTTGTTTCTACTCATTAGAATCCCTCATCAAGGCAATTCTAATGAGTACACACAACATACCATTATATTGTTGAAGATCGAAAACATTTCCATAAATTATTGCCATTTGCTTCCTGACCTGGCGCCATGATTAAATCTCATTGGTTCAAACTACCCATCTATCAAATAAATTTCCATGGTCCCGAAGATGTTCGAGCCATTGAAGTTTGACTGTAATGATATTTTTCCTACTTCTGTGCTCAAACATATGATGTGGATACTCATAAGAAAAACTTGTGATGTGCTTCTAATGAGTATCTACAACATATATTTTTGTGGAGAAATAAGAAAAAATATATTTAGCTTGATACCCTCTTATCTAGAGCTTTTGCACTGTTTAATATGTGAAATGAGGAACCTTTTGGTTATTAACCTTTACACTCTCTTGGCTGATTCAGCAGACAACAAACTGATGAAACTTTTTTCTTATTTTTCCCAGACAACAGGATTTGACATTACAGGAAAATTGTCTCCAATTCTTTGCTATTAGAATAGACCCCTTTTCAAAGGGAGCAAAACAATTTCAACAGAGTTATCTCCCTTTAAAGTGTATTCCCTCCCCTTACAGTCCAGATACACTACAACCTCTTTATAACACGGTTTGTTATAACACAGTTTTGGATATAACACGGTTTAAAGATGGATCCCAATAATATATACATTTTTGTTTGGATATAACACGGTTGTTTAACTAACACGGTTTATGCTGTGGATCCCAACAATAGTGTTAGAAAGAGGTTGTGGTGTATTAGGAGTGTACAGTAGTACATTTCCTCACATCGCTGCTCAAAATATTCAAGAATTGAAATTCAGATTTTAAGGTTGCACTGGATCATCAAAGAGAGCTTCACAGATATTAAAATAGCCTAATGGTTTTCATCATTCAGTGCAATCTCAAAATCTGAATTTCAATTCTTATATTAATATTTTGTATCATCAATTCATTATCAGCTCTTACATTACATTTAACCCTTGTCCTGCTGAATAAATTAAGATGCCATGCCCACTTCTAATTCTCAGCCAATCGGGTTACTTGATCCAGATTGTTGTTATAAATTTGCATACTTCATGGCAAACAGTGCAGATTCAGATCAGAAGCCAACCGATCGCCGATCGACTGGAGACCAAGAGGTTGCGGGTTCAACCCCCGCTGAGGTCGGCAACATTCTTTCGTGGAGATTGATCATGAAATATTTTCTACGGTCATTCTCTCCCTTCCGCTGATTCAAGAAGGGCAGTTGTCAGTTTCTGGCGAAAGAATGTGCACAATACTGGTTAATTGCTTAGAGGACTAAGCCTGCCCAGTAAACGTGTGGTTAGGTAAACTGACTGCGCTCGACATGACCCCATTGGGTTGACTGGGCCGTAAAACCTCAACACAAACAAACACTGTTTGCAAAACAGGATATATCCTGATTCAGCAGGACAAGGGTTAAATTTACTTTGTTTCCTGGTATTTAGAATAAACTTTCACTTAACTAAGGTCTTGGAACAGCCTGGCAGCAGATTTCCCGCACTTAATGTCATGGAGAGATGTGACCAATGGCAGGCAAGCGTATGTAAACAAAGAATGTTACAGGTGGACTCTCACATAGCCCCACCCTAATGCGTGACCAAGATCACGTGATAGATCAATGTTTGCATCGAGAAATGAACTGCAACAAGAATGACTGTTATTCATCTTAGACAATTACAATTAAAATGTAAACATTTTGAAATGCTGCCTGCTAGTATATTTAAGTTCTTCTGGTTAAGGGTAAAGCAGAAAATCTACCATGTGTACAAGTCTCCTTAAATGTGAAATCAGGTCTTTATTCATCCCTTTTACAGACTTGCCTATCAAGAAGAGACGTAATTATAACCCCAATACAATGACTTTCAACCAAGGAACACACACCTTACAGCTTTATCAACCCCCAGTACCTGAGCCGAGTAGTATTCCATTTGATGATCAGCCATATCGTCGAGACTGGGAGAGATACGGCAAAAATGGGAAGGGCACTTTGAGACTATACATATTCCAGGGCCAGCCAAGACCAGGGTCACTCACTCCGAGTGATATGTCAGATATTGATGATGAAGACACACTACCTGAGGTAAGTAAGAAACTTTTATACATGTGGATATACAGCCGACTCTTATTATCTTGAAGTCCAAGGGACTCTTTGAAATACTTTGAGATATCCGTATCTCGACATATCAGATTTGCAGAATTGAGGAAAAAAGATAAATCAAACAACCACATTTCACAAATGAATATGTAATTTGACTCCTGAAAATAGAGATATACTGAAAATATTATGGAAAAGAGGAGAAATTGCTCCTTAGGAGCAATTTCTCCTCTTTTCCACATTATTTTGTTACCTGTTGTCATAGTTGCATGTTAAAACAGGGACCAGATTTTCACTTTGAGATAAGCAGTAATTCAAAATAAGCGAGTTCGAGATGAGGTTCGACTGTATATTTTTGTTATTATCATGTATTAAGTTGTTGAAAAGCTGTGTATTGAATGCTATTCAAATAAAATCTATGATGATTGGTCTTGGAATTATGGAAGCAAAGAGCACATAAAAGAAGTAAAATCAGAGTCTCTGATCCATTAACACTCTTCATGTGACAGGAGTGTAGTTTGCATGGCTGTATACAACCCCTAGCACTGGCTTAAACAGAACTCCATTTTCCAAGACATCAGAATTGGCTCAATGATCCCAAGGAAAATAAAAATAATAACTGTTTTCTGATGAAGTCTTAAGGGCAGCGGATACACTTTCAAGGGTGACAACTCTGATAAACTTGTTATGCCTCCCTTTTGAAATAAAGGTCTACTCAAAAAGAAAGAATTTGCTCTTTGGAGCAAATTCTTTCCTTTTAGAAAAGACCAGTGATCACTTTAAGCATGTCGTCCATCTGCCTGTTCATCTATTAGTACTTTCAAACCACAACTCATCCAAAGGCATTAAAGTGATTTATCCCTTTAAGGTAGGAATGTTGCTTGGGTAGGAGGAATTAAAAGTTGCTGAAATTATGGTGATCTGCCTTTTTGTTTGGTTGCTATATCATCCTGAAAGATCCCATAGACTTATAATGGGAAAATGGTTAAATTGCATTTTCTTCATACCCAGTGAAGTGATGTGAACCATATTATTTTGTTTTACTTTTAGTTTGCTTGGTTGCCACTTGAGAGGAAGACACCACCAAAGGAACCGTTTGTACAAGGGGATGGATTTGATATCTATATAGATGCTTGTCGCTATCTGCCAGACTCTGTTACATTTTCAAAGGTGAGGGACACGTGTAGCAAAATTTCAACATGTCCATTTGATTACCCGCTGATGTGTCTGAAATGTGACAGAATAGCAAATAGTGCAGACTCCTGATCATCCTGCTCATTTATATCCACACTGTTTGCTCAGGCCTGTCTGTCTGAATATTTTAAGTAAATACAGTGTACCAATGTTTTCATTCTTTTTTATGCCCCACCTGCTGAAGGCAGCAGAGGGGCTTATAGCATTTTGCCATGATGTTATATCCGTACATGCGTATGTCACATTCGTAACCAGAGTCTAACAAATGTTTAAGTTTACATTAAAATTTACATTGACATTTGCATTAGCATTTCTCTTGGAGATCATAACTGGGGTATCATTTAAGCTAGGAATTTGAAATTTGGTATGCTACTTACCCAGATGTTAACCTCCAACTCTGTGCTAGAATTGCCCCTGGTTCATGCCCTGGAATGGGATTAGGGGTCAAAATGTATAACAGATCAGATTGAGCATTTGGAAAATAGTTGTTGAAATCATGCATCCAGATGTTGTTGCCATATGGACAAACAGCAAAGGCAGGGACATTTGTGTACTTTGGACACATGTCTAGTTTACATTTTAAGTAAAAGTAAAAATAACCATGTCAAGTAAATAAAAAAGAGGGGCAGGACATCAGTACTACAGTAACATATTGTGATGCTCTATATCGTATTGTGGATGCCTACAGATCTAGGGGTCACGAAATGCAAGTCGCTGGTGTAATCCTGTTATATTGGAACAACCACTTGACATGTTATGGAGCATCAGATCATATTAAGGCAGTGATAGTATGTATTAATTCTGTGTATTGATTCTGTACATAGATTGCTGGTCGTATCTTGGACAGAAGATATGATGTGTATGGGAAGGATATCAACACCAGTATCAAGTTAGACAGTGATGTCTATAATCCAGTATATGAGGAGAAGTTTGAGTACCGAGAGCCAAATATTCCACCTACTGCCACACTCTTAATGAAGGTAAAGTAAACTATACCTTTTTTATACCGCCCCCTCCGGCAAACTGTGTTTGTGTGTAGGGGGTGGTATTCTGCTTTTATGTTGTTGGTCTGTATGTCTGTCTGTCTGTACATTTGTTTGCGTTTTGATCCTTTCAGGGGCTATCTAATAAGTACTGCTTATTGGCAATTTCTTGTTTTAGCTGAAAAGTACTTATACAGTTGACTCTCCTTATTTTAACCTTTACCACTCTCTGGGCATTTTTAGCAGACGGCAAACTGATGATATTTTTCTTATTTTTCCTAGAAAACAGGATTTGACATTTCATGCAAATTGTCTCCTCAGGAGACAATTTGCATGAAATGTCAAATCCTGTTTTCTGGGAAAAATAAGAAAAATATTTCAAAATGTCGTCTGCTGAAATTTTTACCCAGAGTGCTAAGGGTTAAACACTGATATCTCAAACAACTGTTTTAGTCAAACTTAAATATCGAGCAATATTGGTTAAGCTTGCTGTAATTCCTTACATTTCAACTCCTTTTGTTTTGAATTATTGTTATCTTAACTCTTTGTGTGCTGGGTAATTTTGCATGCTTTTTTGTCATCTGTGGATTTTTTTTTTTTTTTTTAATTTTTTCAAAAAAAATCTTTCAGGAATACCATCAGAGTGTCAAACAGTTTGGATCCCAATCAGGCCCATGGTTTTATCGGGCCTGATCTGGGTCCAAACTGTTTGCAAAGGTTATCAGCAGATGACAAAAGTGCCCACTAGCAGGGAAAGAGTTAAATCCCAAGTTATTATCTCTGGCCTCATTGGCTCAGTCAGATGCAAAGCCAACTGGTGATGAAGAGGTCATAGGTTTGATCTCGCCGGGTATGGCAACATGTTTTTGTGGAGATAGATCATGAAATATTTTCTAGGATCATTCTCTCCCTTTTGCTGATTCAAGAAGGGCAGTTGTCAGTTTCTAGCAAAGGAATGTGCACAAGTACTTGTTAACCACTTAGAGGACTAAGCCTGCTTTGACAGGAAAAGTGTGGTTAGGTAAACTGACCAGCTCCACATGACCTTAATAATGTTTACTGGACCATTAAATTCCAACCTAATCCAACCAAACTTAATATCTTTTACATTATTTCTCCATGAAAACATATGTTGAAGGTACTCATTACATTTTTATGGAGAAATAAGAAAAATATTATGTAGATACTCCCTCTTATCTGGAGCTATGAGACAAACAACAACAATGACAAAGGAAAAATTATGGTTGTCAGAAAGGGGCAGCGGTTTTTTCCAATACTTCGAGTGAGTATGGTAGCTTTGTGGGGTAGTCAGGTGGTATGAAGGTGTTGTGTATCTTACATCATGGGGGCCTTCACTTTCATTCCTGTTCCTCTTTCTTCCCTGTTCTCTTTCATCTACTATCTCTTCTATCTATTTTCTCCCTTTCTCTGGGAGACGACACAAAATGACCCACAAGGGTTGTCCTGTCATTACACCCAACACAATCAATCAGTCAATGGTAGCTGTGATATTTCCAGTCATGTAAAATTTCCAAGTCTCTTCCATGAGGTGACCTTATGAGCTGACCTTGAGTATGTGGACCTTATGAGCTGACCTTGGGTATGTGGACAATTACAGTCGACTCCCGTTATCTCGAATTCCAAGGGACTCACTGAAACACTTTGAGATATCCGTACTTCGACATATCAGAGTTGAGAGAGTGAGGAAAACAATAAATTGAACAATTACATTTAACAAATGAATATGTAATTTGACTCCTGAAGTTAGAAATATGTATGTAAAATAATGTGGAAAAGAGGAGAAATTGCTCCTTAGGAGCAATTTCTCCTCTTTTCCACATTATTTTGTTACTTGTTGTCATAGTTTCATGTTTAAACAGGGACCAGATTTTCTCTTCGAGATAAGCGATAATTCGAAATAAGCGAGTTCGAGATAACGAGGTTCGACTGTATATCAGTATTTGTAGTGTTTTAATTTGTTTGATTTTTTTTTTTTTTTTTTTTTTTTTTGTATTTTTCAGAGAAAATAAGGCTTTTCATTTCATGTGAATTGCCTGCCTTATTTTACCTGAAAAATAGTAATAATAAAAAAAATCAAATTGTCGTCTGCTGCAATTGTTACTGGTGCTTTAAGGTTAAGGTTATGTTTTATTTGAACCTTTACCACTCTCTGGGTTAATTCAGCAGATGACAAATTAATGAGTTTTTTGTATTTTTTTCTAGAAAACAGGATTTGACATTTCATGCAGGTTGTCTCCTTTGGAGACAATTTGCATTAATGTCAAACCTGTTTTCTGGGAAAAATAAGAATAATATTTTAATATGTCTTCTGCTGGAAATTTTACCCAGAGTGCTAAGCATTAAGCTTTCATGCCAGCCTAATATATTCCAGGTATATACTTATGACAACTACTATAGAACGCTCACAGTGGTAGGATATGCCACTTTAAACATTTTTGTGGAGACGGGAACTGAGAGACAGCCTGTTGTTGATAAGCCTATGCAGGTACATAAAAGTATAGTAAAAATTATCAAGCCCTTGGAATATTTTTTGTCACCTATTTAACCCTCAAAGTGCTTAGCAAGACAGATGATTCACATGAAATGTCTAGCCTTATTTTCTTAGAAATTTAAAATATTTGTAAGTGTCATCTGCTGTAGTTTGGAATAGCGCTTTGATGTTTAACCTTTAACGCTTGTCTTGCTGAATAAATTAAGATGCCACGCCCACTTCTAATTTTCAGCCAATCAGATTACTTGATCCAGGTTGTTAATACAAATTCAAATACTGAATGGCAAACAGTGCAGATCCATATCAGTTGGCTTCTGAAGATCAGTTGGCTTCTTCAGAAGCCAACAGACCTGGATCTACACTGTTTGCAAAGGCAGGACATATCCTGGTTCAGCAGGACAAGGGTTAACATTCTATGGGATAAATAAGCAAACACCAAAATGAGTGATAGGTTTTCTTATTTTGCATCTCTTGAAGATAAATGTCAAAACATATGTCAAGCCCTATTTTTCAGGAAGGGAAACAATTAAAATATCATTCTCTGTTTTCCTGAAAATAGACTTAAAAGTTCATTTTACCCTCGGCATACGAATGTCGAGGGGAATATAGTTTTCATCTTTCCGTCCGTTCGTCTGTGCATCCTTACGAATGTTAACATTTTGCGTCAAAGTTTTGCGAAGTTTTTTCCTTTTGCATATATTTTTGAAAGCTTACACTTTAGGATGTTGATGTGTGGTTAGTGTTACTACTAGATGATTATAGAATAGCTGACATCATTCTGCTGATGCTGCTGACCCAAGGTCAAGGTCATAGAAAATAGTGTGATGTTTACGTCAAAGTTTTACGTGAAGTTTTGTCTTTTGCTTGTGGATTAATGTGATGCTTGGAATATTGGTTCTGTGTGACACCACAATTGACAGCATAACAAATGTAGATCACCTTGACCTATATTTCATGGTCCAGTAATTTTGCCGCATATCTTGACTGTTAATTGATGTATGAACATCATTATTTGGGATTATGAATTAGTATGATCCAACAGTTGACCTAAAAGTAAATGTAGGTCATTGTGATCTATATCTCATAGTCCAGCAATTTTATGTTACATCTTGAAGACAATTTGATGTATTACTATCATATTTTGGGGTTATGTGACCTATATTTCATAGCCCTGTGATTTTGTCTTATATCTCCCACTTTGATACCTGAATGTCATATTTACATATAATGACACAGTGTGAACCAAACTTTCACCTCAAAAGTAAATATAAATCAGTATGACCTATATTTCATGATCTAGTGATTTTGCTTAATATTTTTTAGATTATTTAATGGATTAACATCATAGTTAGTATAATGCATCAGTGTGACCATCAGATTAATTTCTCAAGTATATGTAGGTCAATGACCTATATTTTATGGCCCAGCAAATTTGCTTCATGTCTTGAAGACTATTTACTCTAGGAAAGTTGTACTTGAGATGATAGATCAGTGTCACTCAGAGACTGACATTGTAAAGTATATCTTGCCTTAAATCATTGTCATTAACTTTAAAATATTTCATAATTAAGAAATGGCGCCGGCCGGGGGTATTCGTGACCCTCTGGGCACTTGCTCTAGTTTGAAATTCTTTAAAAGAAAAGTATTCAAATGAAATAGGAAACCCATTGAGAAGGAAGGCAAATATTTCCATTTCTGAATTTGAATAATCTCAGTGAGAAGATTCTAGTTAGAAATTATCAGAGAAATAAAGATAATTAGCCATTTCATGAGAAAAGGAATCATTAGAGTATACAGTCAAACCTCAATAACTCAAACATCTTTGGGACCATATAAATTTATTCTAGACATGGGTAGTTTGAGCTACTGAGGGTTCCCAGTCAGCATTCTACGTAAATCTATATCGGGCCGTCATCGGCCCGTCAGGGTAGCTGACGGGCTGATGACGGCCCGCGGCCCGATGTAGATTTACGTAGAATGCTAGCTGGGTTAATCATAAGGCCGTCAGGAGGCAAATGGATATAATTTAGGGATGGGATGTCTTTACGATCTTCTATATAATAGTTGTATGTTGAGTATACTCATTAGAATTGCCTCAATGATGCATTTCTAATGAGTATACACAACATACTTTTCATGATAAATTAAGAAAATTCCCTAAAATATCCATAAATATTTGCTTTCTTAGGCTATCACGAGAATTTCCTAGGGACTCAAAAATGAGTTTAAAGTAGCCATGGCGAACAAGCCAAAGGTGTTCGAGTCATTGAGGTTTTACTGTATATGAGCAGATGTGCAGGCTGATCTAGGTCTTACACTTTTAAGATGTCATAAAGTTGAATTTGGTACGGATCGGCTCACAGTATACAGTATCTACAGATTCAGGGACACAGGCTGATCTAGGCCTTTGCTGTTGCATATGCAACAGCAAAGGCTCAGATCAGCCTGTGTCTCAGAACTTGTTTCTTAGCACAGCATGCATTTACACATTTTTTACAGAAAACAAGCATCTGTCCTCTTGTTCCTACCCACCCCAAAGTTCCAACATACTGATTGTCCAGGAAAATATAAATGTCATTGTTTTTCATGGGTCTATGCCTTGATCAAGTTTGTATTTCTTTATTCTTGAAGGTATCGTTGAATGAGGGAGCTCACCAGCTACGGCTGTACGGTCAGGGTCCTAATGGTGTTGATCCTATGTCGGAGAGCTGTCTGAGAAATGCTGGGGTGAGAATCATCCCCTGTGCCTCAGTTTTGATCAGAGTGACCAAGGTACCTAGAGGTTCTGGTGGAAAAGCTCTGGAGGTGGGTATACAAACTGAGTAGTATTAAAGGCCACCTGTATTAAGCTATCACCTCTATTAAGAGACCATATTTTCCGATTCCATTAAAGTCAAATAAATGTAAATTTACCTGTATTCAGCAAGTATCTGTCTTAAGCAACCACCTTTTGGCCTTCCCTCAGGTTTGATTGTACAGTCAAGTCTGGTGATCTTGCGCGTCGAATGAATACCGTATTCGACCTAATTACTGCATTGTGCACTTAGTTTTTAGCTCACCTGAGCCGAAGGCTCAAGGTGAGCTATTGTGATCACTCACCGTCCGTCGTTGTCGTCGTCGTCGTCCGTCCGTCCGTCCACAATCTTTAAACAACATCTCCTCCTGAACCACTGATTGGATTTTGACCAAACATCACAGGAATGATCCTTGGTTGGTCATCTTTCAAAGTTGTTCAAATGGTTCGGGTCCATTGCATATCTGGGTCACAGGAGCTAAAAATAGATTTTTTAACTAAAAACTTTAAAAATCTTCTTGTCAGAAACCACTGGACTGATTTCAATATAATTTTGCAGAAATGTTCCTTTGGTGATCCTCTACCAAGATTATTCAAGCCATTTGGATTCGTCAAAAAACATGGCCGCCAGGGGGCGGGGCTTATTAGCTCACCTGAGCACGAAGTGCTCATGGTGAGCTATTGTGGTCAGTCAATGTCCGTCGTCCGTCGTCCGTCGTGCGTCGTCCGTCGTCCGTCGTGCGGCATCAACAATTGCTTTAAAAGCCTACTCCTCCTACACCCCTGGGCCAATTGACTTGATACTTGGTAGGAAGCATCGGGGTGACTTGTAGATCAAAAATAGCTAAAATCGTTCCGATCGGAAATCCAAGATGGCCGCCATGGCCACCATCTTGAAAATCTATTTTTCGCTTCTTCTCCTGAACCAAAAAGCCAATTGACTCCAAACTTGCTAGGAACCATCAGGGTGACTTGTAGATCAAAAATAGCTAAAATCGTGCCGATCGGAAATCCAAGATGGCCGCCATCTTGAAAATCTATTTTTCGCTTCTTCTCCTGAACCGAAAGGCCAGTTGACTCCAAACTTGCTAGGAAGCATCAGGGTGACTTGTAGATCAAAAATAGCTAAAATCTTGCCAATCGGAAATCCAAGATGGCCGCCATTGCGGCCATCTTGAAAATCTATTTTTTGCTTCTTCTCCTGAACCGAAAGGCCAATTGACTCCAAACTTGCTAGGAAGCATCAGGATGACTTGTAGATCATAAATAGCTAAAATCGTGCCGATCGGAAATCCAAGATGGCCGCCATCTTGAAAATCTATTTTTCGCTTCTTCTCCTGAACTGAAAGGCCGGTTGACTCCAAACTTGCTAGGAAGCATCAGGGTGACTTGTAGATCAAAAATAGCTAAAATCGTGCCGATCGGAAATCCAAGATGGCCGCCATGGCCGCCATCTTGAAAATCTATTTTTCGCTTCTTCTCCTGAACCGAAAGGCCAATTGACTCCAAACTTGCATCAGGGTGACTTGTAGATCAAAAGTAGCTAAAATCTTGCCATCCAAGATGGCCGCCATTTGCTTCTTCTCCTGAACCGAAAGGCCAATTGACTCCAAACTTGCTAGGAAGCATCAGGATGACTTGTAGATCATAAATAGCTAAAATCTTGCCGATCGGAAATCTAAGATGGCCGCCATGGCCGCCATCTTGAAAATCTATTTTTCGCTTTTACTCCTAAACCCAAAAGCCAATTGACCCCAAACTTGGTAGGAGGCATTGGAGTGACTTATAGATCAAAAATAGCTAAAATCGTGCCTATCGGAAATCCAAGATGGCCGCCATGGCAGCCATCTTGAAAATCTATTTTTCGCTTCTTCTCCTGAACCGAAAGGCCAGTTGACTCCAAACTTGGTAGGAAGCATCGGGGTGACTTGTAGATCAAAAATAGCTAAAATTGTGCCAATCGGATATCCAAGATGGCCGCCATGGCAGCCATCTTGAAAATCTATTTTTCGCCTCTTCTCCTGAACTGAAAGGCCAGTTGACTCGAAACTTGGTAGGAAGCATTGGGGTGACTTGTAGATCAGAAATAGCTAAAATCGTGCCGATCGTAAATCCAAGCTGGCTGCCATTTAGAGTTTGTTCAAATGATCACCCTCAATTGACTGGCATGCCATATATCTTCTTCTTCAAAATAAAGAACTGCTTAAATGATGATCTTTTCATTAGTTGCGATGACAGGATTGGAAAAATGTTGCATAACATCTGCATATCTGCAGTGGCTATGTCACTCAGGTGAGCGACCCGTGGCCCGTGGGCCTCTTGTTTTCCCTATATATCTATATAGAAAACTTTAAAAATCTTCTTGTCAGAAACCACTGGACCGATTTCAATATAATTTTGCAGAAATGTTCCTTTAGTGATCCTCTACCAAGATTGTTCAAGCCATTTTATTTTGTAAAAAAACATGGCGCCAGGGGGCGGGGCTTATTTTCCCTGTATATCTATATAGAAAACTTTAAAAATCTTCTCGTCAGAAACCACTGGACCGATTTCAGTTTAATTTTGCAGAAATGTTTCTTTGATGATCTTCTACCAAGATGGTTCAAGCCATTTGGATTCGTCAAAAAACATGGCCGCCAAGGGGCGGGGCTTATTTTCTGTATATATCTATATAGAAAACTTTAAAAATCTTCTTGTCAGAAACCACTGGACGGATTTCAATATAATTTTGCTGAAATGTTCCTTTGGTAATCCTCTACCAAGATTGTTCAAGCCATTTGGATTCATCAAAAAACATGGCCGCCAGGGGGCGGGGCTTATTTTCCCAATATGTCTATATAGAAAACTTTAAAAATCTTCTTTTCAGAAACCACTGGACCGATTTCAATATAATTTTGCAGAAATGTTCTTTTGATGATCTTCTACCAAAATTATTCAAGCCATTTGGATTCTTCAAAAAACATGGCCGCCAGGGGGTGGGGCTTATTTTCCCTATATAATCTATATAGAAAACTTTAAAAATGTTCTTGTCAGAAACCACTGGACCGATTTCAATATAATTTTGCAGAAATGTTCCTTTGGTGATCCTCTACCAAAATTATTCAAGCCATTTGGATTCGTCAAAAAACATGGCCGCCAGGGGGAGTGGCTTATTTTCCCTATATCTATATAGAAAACTTTAAAAATCTTCTTGTCAGAAACCACTGCACCGATTTCTATATTACTTGGCATAAATGTTCCTTTGGTGATCCTCTACCAAGATTGTTCAAGCCGTCATGATTTGTCAAAAAACAGGGCCGCTAGGGGGCGGGGCTTATTTTCCCTATATAATCTGTTTAGAAAACTTTAATAATCCTTTTGTCAGAAACCACTGGACCGATTTCAGTACAACATTGCAGGAATGTTTCTTTGGTAACCATCTACCAAGATTGTTCAAGTCGTCATGATTCATCAAAAAACTTGGCTGCCAGGGGGCGGGGCTTATTTTCCCTATGTATCTAAATAGAAAACTTTAAAAATCTCCTTGTCAGAAACCACTGGACCGATTTCATTATAACTTGACAGAAATGTTTCCTTGTTGACCCTCTACCAAGATTGTTCAAGTTATCATGATTCATCAAAAACCATGGCTGCCAGGGGGTGGGGCTTATTTTTCCCTATATATCTATATAGAAAAGTTTAAAGATTTTCTTGTCAGAAACCAATGACCGATTTCAATATAACTTGGCAGGAATGTTTCTTTGGTGACCCTCTACCAAGATTGTTCAAGCCGGCATGATTTGTCAAAGAACATGGCCGCAAGGGGGCGGGGCATATTTTCCCTATATATCTATATAGAAAACTTTAAAAATCTTCTCGTAAGAAACTGTTAGATCGAGTTCATTGTAACTTGGCAGGAATGTTGCTTTGGTGACCTTCTACCAAGATTGTTCAAGCCCTCATGATACGTCAAAAAACATGGCCACCAGGGGGCAGGGCTTATTTTCTGTATATATCTGTATAGAAAATTTTAACATTCTTCTTGTCAGAAACCACCTGACCGATTTTAATATAACTTAGCAGGAATGTTCCTTTGGTGGCCCTCTACCAAGTTTGTTCAAGCTGTCATGATTCGTCAAAAAATATGTCCGTTAGGGGGTGGGGCTTATTTTCCCTATATAGCTATATAAAACACTTCAAAAATCTTTTTGTCAGAAACCACTGGACCAATTTCAATATAACTTGGCAGAATTGTTCCTTTGGTGACCTTCTTTCAAGATTCAGTTCCAGCAATCATGATGCATGAAAAAAACATGGCCGCTCAGGAGTAGGGCTATAAAATTTATACAAAAATCTTAGAGCAGTGAACTTGGCTGGAAATTCAACAGTAAGTTTGCAAAGCTGTTTGCTCAAGTGAGCGATATAGGACCATCATGGTCCTCTTGTTTTTTTCTTGTGGTAAAATATGTATCTACCTATACTAAGAGTACGCTTGAAAAAAAAAATCAACGAAGGAGTTATCAAATGATGCATATGCAATGTTTTTTTTTTCTGATTTTCTTTATAAAAGCATATGTTGTAGGTACTCATTTGAATTGCATCAACAAGTCAATGCAATTCAAATGGTTACCCACAACATATGCCTCAATAAAGAAGTAGACAAAAAGTACACTGTCTGTAAATTGAAGACTACGAAATGGCTTGACTGTGTGCTTATAGGGGTATGTGCGGTAATTAGATCAAATACGGTATATGCAGTAGAAATTCATAGCTCCAGGTAAGATATATTTTTCAACCAAAAAGAATTAAAATTGTTCTTATTTCAGAATGAAAACATATGTTGTGGTACCCACAACATATGCTTTTTGGAGAAATAAGAAAAATATTTATCTGATAACCCTTCTTATCTTTAGCTATATGAATTGTTTCTATTCCCTAAAATTCTTGGTGACAGAACAAAATACATTGAGATGTTTTTCTTGACTCAGATATGCAGCAATTTGAAAATTATTATTTCTGTATCAAAAGGAGGCTGAATTTTATATCGGAATTGCTTGAAAGGTAGAACTGTGTTACAAAAGTCATTTTGTGAACACAAACATTTCTGTTACAGTCAATGCTTAGCATTCTGGGTAAAATTTTCAGCAGACAACTTTTTGAAATACTTTTCTTATTTTTCCCAGAAAACAGGATTTGACATTTCATACAAAATGTCTCCAATTGATGGAGGCATTTTGCATGAAGTGTTAAATCCTGTTTTCTGGAAAAAAATAAGAAAAGTATCACCAATTTGTCATCTGCTGAATTAGCCCAGAGAATGGTAATGATTAGAATGTGACTATAATAAAATATTTATAAAAAGTCTCAAAGAAACAGTTTTATTTAAAGTCAGCAACAAAGGTCACAGCTATTTTGTTTTGTCTTTTTAATAGTCCAGCAAAATCCCGAAGAGTGATTGGCTTCGTATGGGATTGTGGCAACCTCGTCCCAAATACACCGACAGGGTCTATTACTCCTCCAAATGTATGCCAACGAAAGGGGAGACAAGGCTGTTTCACAGCATGATGAGACGAACAAGACGAAGTGTTAGGGAGGTGATTGCGCTAGTTGCCCAAGCCAAGGAGAGCTTCTTGAGAAGTGATAAAAACATGGAGGAATATATCAGGGTAAGTACAGTTAATGGTCAAGTCTTTCATCTCTTCACATACACTTGTATTATACATTGCTACTTTTAATTTACCTTAGCCAGAGAGAAATGAAGAAGTCAGAAAGAATTTTTTTTTTTTTTTTTTTTTTGCACTTTTCATGCAGTGCTTCTGTGCTTTTGACATCTATTTGTAAGATGGTTTTTGCTTGGCATTTTATTCCGAATGCAAAACTTTATATTTGTGAATGACAATTTCTAATCAGAAACCACTTGTCATTTCTGTTTTTGTGCTTTGTTCTCAAATATTTAACCTAAATTTAATATTACAGCCGATGCTTTGTCAGACCAATGCAAATTTCTATAGTAAACCAATTTTCTGAAATTTTTATCAGAGACCACTAGTCATTTCTGTTTCTGTCTGGGCTTTGTTCTCAAATATTTACCCTAAATTTAATATTACAGCTGACAATTTGTCAGATCTATGCAATTTCTATAGTAAACAAATTTTCTGATGCCCCAGTCTACTAACCCTATCATTTTTTTTGCATAATTTGCAACCATTTTTACTGTGGAAAAAAAATGAAAACATTTGAATTTTTAAAAACCAGTGAATAAAACTTTTTATGCATAGGTAGTTAGGAAAAATGGTTTTACATTGAATCATGACTAAAGTTTGCAAAATTACTGTTTCTGAAAGATGTAGAAAGCAGAGTAGATGATTTTCCCTTTGCCCCACACCCCCCCCCCCACCCTAAAAAAAACCCCAGGGTCATAAAGATTTTTGCCCAATTACCTACAAAGTTTCCAAAAGAAGTAACTGTATTTAAAGCCCTAGAAGCTTGATTTTTTATGCCTAAAATTTGACCCCACCTCCCAGCCATCCTCTCCCAAACATCCCTCGCCCCCTCCGAAAAAAAAAAAAATAAATAAATAAATAAATAAGGAATTAAAAAATAACATAAATAAATAAAATAAAATTAGTGTAAATCAAAATTTTCACCCTCAGAAAATAACATGAGCATATATTGCAATACCTGTTGCATACCAAAGTTGATTTTAACATTTTCATTATTACAGAACCAGCTAACGAAAGCTCCAGATGCCAAACCACTGGACCAAGATCTGAACTTCATCTGTCAATATAGTCCTAAGAATGGAATAAAGGTGGGTAATACCTTAATCCCGGATCTGCTGAACCTGTATATGACCTATCTTTGAAAATAGTATAGATCTAGATTAGTTGGCTTTGAAGAAGCCAACTGATCTGGATCTGCACTGTTTGCCATTTAGTATGTTAATTTATATCTACAACCTGGATAAAGTAATCTGACTGACTGAAAATAGAAGTGGGCATGACACCTTTATTTATTCAGCATGTCAGGGGTTAATCTTGTTAAAAAACAAGATCCAGACCACTATCGAGCTTGTTAAGCTAAGGATGCTTTGAATACTGTTTAACTTCTTTTTGTGTAAATTGCATAAAATGTGATGCATGTCATTGTCATATACTCCTGCATTAGATTAACTCTATTATAATAAAAAGAACACATTTTGATAATCTGGGCCCAGTTGTTCAAAACTAACAACGTTGTTAGAATGTATCATTTAAACTTTGATCATTAAATATGGCAAATTTGCTAATATTTTTGCTGAAAAAAATGTGAGTAGCTTTTGCATTTGCATTTATTCAGCAAAAGTACCTGTGAATTAGATATTGTACATTAACATATTAGTTAACATTTTTACCACTGTCAAGCTTGTTAAGCTAAGGATGCTTTGAATAACTGGGCCCTGGCTCTTAATAGAGAGTGGGTCTTTAGACAAGTTTGAATATACAGTAAAACTTCAATGTCTTGAACATCAGTGGCTCGTTTACCGTGTCTGTTTACCAAGGCTGATTCAAACTCGTGTTTACCAAGGCTGATTTAAACTCGTTTTTGAGTCCCTACAAAATTCTTCCAATAGCTCAAGAAAACAAATATTTAGGGATATTTTATTTTCCCTATATATCTATGTAGAAAACTTTAAAAATCTTCTTGTCAGAAACCACTGGACCGATTTCAGTTTAATTTTGCAGATAGGGAAATTTTCTTATTTTATCAAGGATATGTATATTATGCAAACTCATTAGAATTGCCTGATCTTTTTTAACCTTTCACACTCTATAGGCAGATTCAGCAGGTGACAAATGGATGGTATTTTTTTTTTTTTTTTTTTTTTTTTTTTTTTTCACAGAATATAATCTTTGACATTTCATGCATGTTTTCTTCTTGGGAGAGAAAAATATTTCAGTTGATTTTTTTCATATTTTACAGGTGGCAGTTGACAGTGCGGTGAACTTGCCATGGACCAATTTTACACATGCCCATATGTGTCTCAATCCTCCTGCTGCTTTCTATCTTGTAAGTTGTGTTATACCTCCACTTATGGTCACCTTCCAACAACAGCAACTTCAATATTACAACCACTTTACAGAATTCCCAAAGTGCAGTTTTGCTATATATTTAACTCACAACAACAGTCACTTCCCTACAACAGCCACCCTACAACAATCATCTCCCTACAACAGCCACCTCTGTACAACAGCCAACTCCATACAACAGCCACCTCTCTACAACAGCCACCTCCCTACAACATCCAACTCCCTACAATAGCAAACTCTCTACAACAGCCACCTCCCTATAACAGCCAACAGCCACCTATAACAATCACCTCTTTACAACAGCCACTCCCTACAACAGCCACCTCTCTACAACAGCCACCTCCCTACAACATCCAACTCCCTACAATAGCAAACTCTCTACAACAGCCACCTCCCTATAACAGCCAACAGCCACCTATAACAATCACCTCTTTACAACAGCCACTCCCTACAACAGCCACCTCTCTACAACAGCCACCTCCCTACAACAGAAACCTCTCTATAACAGTCACTTACCACAGCCACATTCCTACAACAGCTACCTCCCTACAACAGCCACTCCATACAGCAGCAACCTCACTACAACAGCCACCTCCCTACAAAAGCCAGCTCCCCACAACAAACACCTCCCTACAACATCAACCTCCATACAACAGCCACCTCCCTACAACAACCAAGTTGCTGTAACAGTCACTTCTTTACAACAGCCACATCCCTACAACAGCCACCTCCCTACAACAGCCACCGCCTTACAACAGCCACCTTGCTATAACAGTCACCTCTTTACCACAGCCACCTCCCTACAACAGCCACCTCCCTACAATAGCTACTTCTGCAATAGCCACCTCCCTACAACAGCCACCATACAACAGCCACCTCCTTACAACAGCCACCATGCTATAACAGTCACCTCTTTACAACAGGCACCTCCCTACAACAGCCACCTCCCTGCAATAGCTACCTCTGCAACAGCTACCTCCCTACAACTGCCTTTCCCTACAGCAGCAACCTCTCTGCAACAGCCACCTCCCTATGACAGCCACCTCCCCACAACAACCACCTCTCTATGACAGCCACCTCCCTACAACAGCCTCCTCTTTACAACAGCCAACTCCCTACAACAGCCACCTCCCTACAATAGCTACCTCTCTACAATAGCTACCTCCCTACAACAGCCTTTCCCTACAGAAGCAACCTCCCTACAACAGCCACCTCCCTTTGAACAGCCACCCTACAACAGCCACCTTACAACAGCAACCCCTCTACAACAGCCACCTCCCTACAACAGCCATGTTGCTATAACAGTCACCTCTTTAGATCAGCCACCTCCTACAACAGCCACCTCTCTACAACAGCTACCTCCCTGCAGCAGTCTCCTCCCTACAACAACCACCTCACTACATCAGCCAATTCTGTACTTTTTCAAGGGTACTGTTGTATAGAGGTTGCACTGTATATGGATTGGTTTAGTGAGTTTTACTTTTGGAAGACCACTATGTTTCGATACCCGCCAGGTCCGGCAACATTCTTTCGTGAGATTGATCAGGAAATATATTCTATGGTCATTCTCTACCTTCTGCTGATTGAAGAAGGGCAGTTTTAAGTTTCTGGTGAAAGAATAGGCACAAACACTTGTTAACTGCTTAGAGGACTAATCCTGCCCAGGAAAAATGTGATTAAGGAAACTGTCTGGCTAGACATGACCCTAATTGGTTGACTGGGCAATAAAACCTCAACTCAGTAAAGCTTCTGTGCAGATTACAAAATTGGTCTTACCATAATTATCAGAATATTTGAACACATTAAGGATAATGGATACACTTTTGGGGGGAGGCAACTCTGTTGAAATTATTTACCTCCCTTCTGAAAAGGGGTCTTCTCTGAAAATATGTGCTCTAAAAGAAAAGAATGTTCTGCCCTTGTTTGAGAGCATGTTATATGTATCTTGAAAAATCAAGACTTTAAACTGATCTTGCTTTTCAGATCATCCTAAATGAAGTCTACAAACTGTAAAATTTTACTTTTAGTTTTGGTGCTTGTTTTCACATTTTAGTAGTACAAAGGTGTGACATAAACTTCAATGAAATTCGTTGTATTTTTCTAGGGAGCCCCTCATGCAACCTATGACAAGTTGGTATTCACAGAACTGCTTGATATGAAAAGCACCTGTACATCACCATCATGGAAAGATGGATTTAAAGTAAGTTACGTCACATGTTACAGTCCTTGAAAGATGTTTTACTCCTTTCATGTCTGTATCAGTAGTTCGCTTCACTGTAAAAAAAAACAGTGACTAAACACAAAAAACATGGTTCATTATGGTTTCAGATGTAACACCTTAAAGCAGGACCCAAGAGGTTGGTATATCCAAATAGAGATATATAGATTATATAGAAAAAAGACCATTTATGGTCATTTTTTTATATAATCTATACATTTCTGACAGGATACAACACATTTGTTTGTTGCTATCACAGTGTTTGCTTTGGATCCAAGCAAAAGTGCTATAAAAAGGTTGTGGTGTATCAGTGAGATATTGAATTATTACATCTTGTATGCCACTGCCGCACCCACCACGCTCCAGTTTGATTAAGCATTGGACATTCTGAAGGTAGTTGTTGTAACAGTAGTAGCTATGGATATTAATTATGTACAAAAAAATTCTGAATAAATGTAGCTCAGCAAAATGGCAGAGAATTATTTCTGATGAACGTAACATCCCTTGGTTTCCTGTTTAACAAAAAAATGAAAATATTTTTGATTGACATTCTCCATGCAGCAGCCCAGAACATAGATATTCTTTGTGCTAGTCATGAGTTGTTGCATTTTGTTTCATTTTTATCGCACCTGCTTGTAGCAGGGTGCGATATAGGCGTCCGATTTTCCGTCCGTCCGTCCGTCCGTCCGTCCGTCAGTCCGTCCGTCCATCTGTCAACATTTATGTCGACGTTCGACATTTATGTCAAAGTTAGTATTCTAATCAACTACAAGACTAAACATCCATCAAACCTTGCATGAAACATCTCCCTGACCTCCTTACTTTGCAACATAGGCGTCCACTTTTCCGTATGTCTGTCCATTCGTCCGTCCGTCTGTCAACATTTATGTCGAAGTTCGACATTTATGTCAAAGTTAGTATTTTAATCAACTACAAGACTAAACAACCATCAAACCTTGCATGAAACATCTCTCTGACCTCCTGACTTTGCGACATAGGTGCCCACTTTTCCATTCGTCTGTCTGTTCGTCCGTCCATCTGTCTGTCTGTCTGTTAACAGTTCTGTTATGTCGAAGTTCGACATTTATGTCAAAGTTAGTATTCTAATCAACTACAAAACTAAACAACCACCAAATCTTGTATGAAACATCTCCCTGACCTCCCGACTTTGCGACATAGGTGCCCGCTTTTCCATTCGTCTGTCCGTTCATCCGTCCGTCTGTCTGTTAACAGTTCTGTTATGTCGAAGTTCGACATTTACGTCGAAGTTAGTATTCTAATCAACTACAATTCTACAACAACCATCATACCTTGCATGACACATCTCCCTGACCTCCTGACTTGGCAGGTATGTTGACCCAGTGACCTTGACCTATATTTTGCGCTCCATTGACTTTGACACAATTTACGTTGACGTTCCAGATCTTCTCAACTATAAGGCATACAACTACCAAACCTTGCATAGTGCTTCTCCTAGATGTACTGACTTGGCAGGTACCTTGACCCAGTGACCTTGACCTATATTTTGCGCTCCAGTGACTTTGACATATTTTGCGTCGACGTTCTATATCTCCTCGACTATAAGGCCTACAACCATCAAACCTTACAAAGTGCTTCTTCTCAATGTACTGACTTGGCAGATACCTTGACCTGGTGACCTTGACCTATATTTTGGCTGCAGTGACTTTGACATAATTTACGTCAATGTTCCAGATCTCCTCAAGTGTAAGACCTCTAGCCACCAAACCTTGCATAGTGCTTCTCCTAGATGTACTGACTCGGCAGGTATCTTGACCCGGTGACCTTGACCTATATTTTGTGCTCCAGTGCCTTTTACACATTTTACGTCAACGTTCAATATCTCCTCAACTGTAAGGCCTACAACCATCAAACCTTGCATAGTGCTTCTCAATGTACGGACTCCGCAGGTACCTTCACTGGGTGACCTTGACCTATATTTCGCGCTCCGTTGACTTTTACACCTTTTACGTCACCCTTCCATATGTCCTCAACTGTAAGGCCTTCAACCACCAAACCTTATATAGACTTCGTCTCGATGTACTGACTTGGCAGGTACCTTGACCTGGTGACCTTGACCTATATTGTGCACTCCAGTGACTTTGACACATTTTATGTTGATGTTCGGTATCTCCTCAAATATAAGACCTACAACCACTAAACCTTGCATAGTGCTTCACCTCATTCCACTGGCTTGGCAGGTACCTTGACCCGGTGACCTTGACCTATATTTGACACATTTTACGTTGATGTTTGATAACTCCTCAACTATAAGGCCTACAACCACCATACCTTGCATTGTGCTTCTCCTTGATGTACTGAATTAGCAGGTACCTTGACCCATGACCTTGACCTATATTTCATGCTTCAGTGACTTTTACAAATTTTACGTCAATGTTCCATTATCATTGGGCTGTATCATGTATGATACGAAAAGTCAGTGCTGAAGATATAGCCATTAGAGGGAATGGGACTGGCCCGGAATATATGTGCCCCACTAGGCACTTTGTCTACATTTTTTTCAACCCAGTTTTCCAAGTAAGCACTGCTAAGAATGAAATAAACTTATTTAATAACCACGTTCTGATTGTGGCTCCTGTGACTTTTGCCCCAGCAGGTGCGATGACGCCTTCCGCGGAATTCTTGTAATTCTGATTACGAACTGATTTCTATTAGATAAAAAATAAATACATCACATGAAATGTCAGATTTTTCTGTATTTGTGCCTGGTTTATAAAAAATATTATAGACGATGCCTGAGAAGAACCACAATCACAGAACATAGTCTATAGCACCAAGAGGAAGACCATAGAAACCATGACAGACAGCACACATACTATAAACCAAAGAAAAGCAAAGCAACCAGCTCCTCCAACCCCCACCCCCCTCCACAAGCCCCAATAAGGTGATCACAGTGCCACAGACAGGATCCACCAAACGCAAATATTTTTTCTTATTTTTCCCATAAGGAAGGATTGACATTTCATGCTAATTGTTTCATGAAAGACAATTTGCATGAAATGTTAAATATTATTTACTGAAAAAAGTAGGAAAAATATCATCATTTGTCATCTGCTGAGATTGCCCAGAGCAGACTGTTTATCTTTTTTCTTTCAGCATTTTCCACGAAGATCGTACCATCGGTTCCTGACATTGATCATACATCTTCAAGAGATCCAAGTTTCTGTAGCTAAAGAAAACTACAAATATGGACTCCTGGAACAGGTCAGTAATTAGGAAAGTTACCGTATTTATTCTAATAAATACCCAGGGACCACTGCAATTCGCAAACCCTAAAAAGATGCTCTTGAGACACAGTGTGGGCAATTGTACACATTTTTGTGTCCTAAAGCCTTTTTGGATGATATTTGGTCATTTTTTCCTCATAAAAAATGGGAGGGGGTATTTATTAGAGAGGGAGCATTTATTAGAATAAATACAGTAATTCTAGCCTTATTTGTTTGATAAAAACTATATTACAATTGAAACTAATTAGTCTTACAAAAATCTTAGTCTTATGGGGACTTGGTACATTTTTCACCATTTTTACAAGGGAGACAACTTTTGTAACTTCCTGTTTGCTTTCCTGTGCACCAGTCTCCTGAAAAGGAGTCTACCCTCAAAGAAAAGAATTTGCTCCCCTTGGGAGCAAATTCTTTCCTTTTAGAGTAGACCCCTTTATAGAAGGAAGGCAAAACAATTTTGAAAAAGTTTCCTCCGAAGTGTATCCATTCCCTGGGTTGATATATTCTACATTCTTGCAAAAATACGTAATGTATATAACTATTTGAAACTATGGTCAAATGGGTAGATTCACACGCTGTTTGAACATGGATTTTGCTTAAAAATCCTGAAAATGGGCCATAGCATGTTTATGTAATGTTACATGACATAACGTTGTGGCCCTGGAATAAGGATTTTGTCAAAACAATTGTTCACATTTACTTCATTCTAGCATTTGAAGAATAACGTCATTGTATACGAAATACCAATTGTGACAGTTTTTGTTGCGACAGCTTTAGCAAGCTGGAGGGACACAGGGATCACTTTCCGGCAGCTTTGGCATTGGCTTTGGCATCAACAATGTTAAGTCTGTGCATTTAGCTGCGTTTCTCAAAAACCAAGGCTTCTAGGCTAATGAAACTTCAAACACATATTCACCATAATGCACCCCGCCCACTGCCATCAAGCAAACTGACCATGACCTACTTTTCATGCTTAGCTGAACACTGATTAGTTTGTACATGTAGCTTCCTTTCTTGAACACCACCAGCAGTGACGACATAGCCATTCAACGAAATTCTTATGACTCGTCAGGCTTTTTAAAATGAAATTGTACATAAAATGCAAGAACAGCTATTGCACATGTTTGTTTCATGCATTAACATTTTTTGGGTCTCTCAGAAGGTTTTAGAATACTGGGCCTATGGTCTCACGTTTAAACTGCATCCTCTGGCCTATCAAATAATAATGCACAAAAAAAAAACAACATGATCCATATAGTATCTGTTGATTTTAAAAGTGAGCACAAACTGATCAGGTCCTCTGTTTCATAAAGTATATTACTTAGGTGGCTGTTGTAGGGAGGTGGCTGTTGTAAAGAGGTGACTGTGTTAATGCCTCATTAGCCCTTCAAGTGCTAACCACAATGGCAGCCGAGGACATCTTGATTTTTTTTTTTTCATTTGTAATGTTTAGAGAAAATAAGACTTGACTTTTCATGTGAATCATCTGCCTAGCAGACAATTCACATGAAATGCCAAGTCTAATTTTCTCTGAAAAATAGTAGCAAATAATTAGAATGTCATCTGCTACAATTTTGCTTAGCACTATAAGCAGAAATAATTATTATAGCTAAACTTTTTTCTGTCATTTGTTTTCAGGCTTGGACAGCTGTGCAAATTTTCAATGACAAGTATGCCAACACAATGGCCTACCAGCTTCCTCTGTTTGCTGGTGCCCCAAATCAGAATATGTTGAAACAGCTGGCAAGGGAACCATGTAAAGAATGGATGGAGAGAAACATCAGAAACAATATTGTAAGTTAACACTTAGCATGCTGGCTGAAATTTTCAGCAGACATTTTGAAATGTTTTATTTATTTTTTCCCAGAAAATAGACTTACATTTCATACAAATTGCATAAAATGTCAAAGCCTGTTTTCTGTAAAAAATAAGAAAAATATGGCCAATTTGTTGTCTGCTGAATCACATATTCATGCAAATTGTCTCTATAGGAGAGTGTCAAAGCCTATTTTCTATGAAAAATAAGTAAAATATGGCCAATTTGTTGTCTGCGGATTCATCTTGGAGTGTGGTGAAGGTTAATTTTAACCATCTACATGATGAATGTAAATATTACTTGACAGTTATTTAGAACATAATTTTTCTGAAACACTTTCCTGTGAAAACATCAGAAACAGAAAACAGTGTTCACATTGCAAGTTATTACCGGGGAAGTAATGCCCTCAAGTTGTTTATGTATAAATCTGATTGTAATGGTGTAAATCTATCAATTGATATTATGTAAATGCAATAGGTGGTGAAGTGCAGGATTTGTTTTCATTTTCTAGACCTACCCTATACATTAAGACACCGTAACTTCTTACTATCAGCCTGGTCCATTAGGGCCAGCAAAATACTGTCAAAAATCAAACCTGTGTTAAGTAAGCACCCATTTGGGCATTAACCTAAATTGACATTGAGGAACAAGTCCTACCTCAAGTCACTTGTACATGAATCATATAGACAGCAGGTAGCCCAAACCAGTCTTAAAGGTCACCTGTCTAAAGCAATCACCTCTATTAACTGGCCATATTATGATTTAGTTTTTTTTAGAAGTTAAATATAAATTTACCTGTACAGTCAAACCTGTCTTGAAGACCACCACTATTAAGCGAAAACTGTCTTAAGAGGCCAAAATTGCACATCCTATGTAGCAGTCTGATGATAAATCAACCTGTATTAAGCAAGCACCTGCCTCAAGCAAGCAATTTTAGCCCTTCCTTTAAGTGCTTGCTTAAGACAGGTTTGACTGTATGAAACAAACAGCTGCCTTAAGCAACCACTCTTTGGCTTTCTCTTAGAAATGCTAGGACATTTACCTTACTCAAACTGACATCTTGAAATTTTTAAATAAGTACATGTACAATAGCAAGCTAATGTATCTAAATATTTATGGTAATTATGGCAGCTTTTTAATATTTTTCAGCTGCATTTGATCGAGGGTTCCTCCATATTTATACGTCTGGCAGATGCAAGAAGAGATGATGAATTGGTCTCCGATGTTGCTCATCACAAATTAGTAAGTACAGGAAAACTTTAGTGGCTCAAATGGGAATTTGTTCCAGACATGGGTAGTTCAAGCCACTCAGGGTTAATCAGCAGTAGGTCTACTTTATGGTTTGCAGAGGGAATGCAAAAGCTCCCACAAAGATGGCAAAACTGTATAGACTTAGTGAGGATGTGTGGAGGTGGGGGGTGGGGGGGGGGGGGGGGATACTTTGAAAAAGAATAAAAAATAAATAAAAAAAATATTCAACAATTTTTGAGAAAGAGTAAAAAGTCTGGATATTTCCAACTGCCCTTCATAAAGCCCTGAATTGGGAAAAAGTGTGACCAGTGAAGACTCAGAATTGTGCAGTCTGTTTGTTTTGTTTACCATTACAATAATATGCCTTTGAAAAATGTATACTTTTATCTATAACCCTTGAGAAGGCATTTTTCAACCAAAAACTGACTTCCTTGAAATTTCTTATTTTTTTTTGACCTACCTATATACAGATATGTTGATATTTTTCTTATGTTCGCACAAAAGCATATGTTGTGGTACTCATAGAAGTGTCTAAAGTGAGCCCAGTTTTGTAAATTACAAATTATTTCCTTTTTGTGTAGATGCCTTTTCTGAAAGAATTCAGCAGACAGGAATGCAAACAGGAAGCTACAAAAAATGTCTCCCTTGTAAAATTCTGGCAGAAAATCTACCAAGCTTATCCAGTGCCCTTAATGTCCATTTGACTATTGATGTTTTGTCTAAAAGATGTGGTTGAAAGGCAAAAAACTGCAGATCCTGATCAGACTGCTTTAGGAACAGTCAAAGGAGCAGTTTAATCTGGATCTACATTGTTTGCCCAGGCATGTTTGTCTGAATGTTGCATTATATTAACACACCTATGTAAAATATATACTTCTGTGACAAAGCACTAGGTAAGCCAATTTTTTAACAAAAATATTGACATTTTCTAATTTATTAATGTAACACATATGTTGTGGGTGCTCCTTAGAAGTGCTTTTCTGAGGCACTTCTAATGAGAACCCACAACATATGTTTTCATGGAGAAATCAGAAAAAAAAAATTTTTTCTCAATATTACTCTACAGCTATGTAAGCCATGACCGTTTCACTATATAATATGTGAAAATAGAAATATTTTGGTTATTAAACAGATTAAGACAGATTTATGCAGTAAAAACGGTTGCTAGGAGCAACTGATACATTGAAAAGCTTGGTTAAAAGCTGTAAAATTGTGAAAATCTGCCAAATAATGGAGACCTTTGCATACCCCTATTTTCACTATATAGTATGGTGTAACATGGGGTACACATTACATACTTGTTAACGTAAATGAGCCAGGCTTTACAGTGGAGCCAGTAGCATGTCAGATAGCAGATACAGGGCTGCAAGTTCAAATCCTAGCTCTGCCTCATAACTTTCAAGGCTATTAATTGTGAAATCATTTCTATGGTCATTCTCATTCTTCCACTGATTCAAGTAGGGCAGTTGTCAGTTACTGGCAAAAGTATGTGCACAAAGTACTGATTAACAATTCATTATGAAAACATGTCTATTCAAATATATTGAAAATTTCACCACCAAAAAAATGAAAGTTTTTAGATAAAAATTCTGGTATTTTTCATATTTCTGCTCAAAACATAGATTATGGGTACCCGTTAGAACCGCCTCAGTGAGGCAGTTCTAACGAGTACCCACAATCTCTGTTTTTGAGCAGAAATAAGAAAACTAATGTATACCCCTTTAAACCCCAGTTTTACTATATAAAAGTGGGGTTTAAGGGGGTCAAAATTATATAGGTATGTTTTCGTGATGTAAAGGACTAAGCCAGCCATGGAAAAGTGTGTGTTGCTTAACTGATAGGCTCATCATGAACTTAACAGTGTTGACTGGGCTGTAAAAGTCCAAATCAAATAAATGTTAACCCATTATCCTAGTGTCCTATAGATGGTACATTGATAAACAGTGTAGACCCAGATCAGACACTGCAGAACATGACATCTAATCAGGATCTTCATTGTTTGCATTAAATACAGAAATTTCTATAAAAAACCATAATAAAACTTAACCAGACACCACTCATATTGGAAATAGACTGGTCAAAAGAGTGAAGATAGAAGAACCCATTCAGCATAAATGGGTTAATGTAATGAAGGGTTAATGTGGTACATTGTTCCCTCCTTATACAGACACTCGATACAGTCAACCCTCTTTATGCCACCACTCGATACAATGACAAAATTTGTTGTAACGGTAATTTGACTGTGCAAAACCTTTACTCAAGGGTTGACAGTTAATCAGAAATAATGCAAAAATGTTGTATTTTTAAAATACTTTAAGAAACATATGTTTTGTATATTTGTTATAATTGCCTCAGTGAGGCGATTCTGACAAATATCCAAAACATATCTTCTGTGAGGAGATAAGAATACAACATGCCCTTTCTTACATGTCATACTACTGCATTTAAGGTTTACAACAGCAAATTCTTTTTTATGGCAGCATCTTTGGAAACAAATGCTGTCATTGCAAAGAAGGTTCACTATTAGGCCAAATAAAAAGAATACTTGTGTTTAGGAATACCCTACCCTACCTGATTTTCCTTGTGAAACCTAGCTATCTTTTTCAAGTTTTCTCAAAAAAAAAAAAAAATGGAATAAAATAAAATAAAAAACAGGTGTAAATACTGGGATAAAATATTTATGCTAACTATTTGGACAAGTAGGTCAAAGGGTAGTTGGTAAAATTTTAATGAGAATTCTGGTCATAAGTCCAAATATATCTTTCAATTATGGTATTATTCTGCATAAAAACCGTAAAAAAAAAAAAGTATTGCTTCTTACCCAACTATTTTTTTCTAACATGTTACCCTAAACACATATAGTTTTTATTTGGTCTTATGCTGCATGAATGTGATATTTTCAGGTGGCAGTGAACTTGGATTACATCCCTGTTGGTTTAGAAGATAGCTACACAAGAGAGAGAGCTGGCCGACTCCTTGAATCATTGGTCCCTGTGGGTAAATCTGTAGACCAGTTTGCTGACAACCTTGGCGTTAAATTTAAAAGTGTAAGTACTAAATAATTACCCTCCTTACTATCCTTGTCTTAAAGTTTGAACTAGTCCATTTTACTACTTGTGGAATTGTCTTAGTAACTGCCGAATAGGTGACAAACAGTATCTCATTCTTGAAATGAAATGATTTTTTTTATCAAATCTTTGAATTAAATTACCCACAATATATGCTTTTATAAAGAAAATCAGAACACGTCATATAAGCATCATTAAATATGCCCCTCAGGAAGTCTTCTGCTTATGTTCCTTTAAAGTGTGCCCATATTAGGAAGATATTTTGCTACATTTTTTCTGGTTATTTTGAAAAACCTAACAGCACAGTGCAGTAATTAGGTCAAATACGGTATGTTTAAATAACATGTTACAATATTTTTCTTATTTTTAACCCAATATAGGGCTTAAGTTTGTTTTTTTTTTGTTTTGTTTGTTTCTTTGGTTTTTCCAAGTGCACTGCTTCCTTAGAGGACAATTCAGTTGGAAATACCATGATACTGAGGAAAATATGTTAAAAAAAAAAAAAATCACTTATTTGTTGTCCTGTCTAATAGAGACCAAAAAAATAAAAAACTAAATAAATAAATATAATGAATAAATAAATGTCTGTGTTATTTTTCAGCTTGTCTACAAACTATATGAAGAAGGAAATGTCTCAAAGTAACAAAGTCTTATTAAAGTATATTCAGTGAGGAGTCATAAACCGTCCTGACTTTACAATGATCTCATGGATAGCCGGAAAGTCTGTTCCGGCAACCTCAGGTCTTCCAGCCTTGATATTTGGGGTTGAATTGTATGAAGCAAGGAAAGGAAGGAAAGAAATTTCTGTAAAGGTTTCTTGATTAGAAAAGTGTTGTTGATAATGAATATGTTAAGAGCAATATATGAAAGCACACTTTGTGACCTGTGCAACCAGTGAAGATAAAGATCACCCTGAGCTTTTGTGCAGTAAGGGCCCAGATGTTCAAAGCATTGTTAGCTTAATGAGCTCGTTAGTGGTCAAAATGTTAACTGCTCTAGTAAGTACAATATCTTAATTCACAGGTATTTTTGCTGAAAAAATGTGAGTAGCTTTTGCAAATGCAAAAGCTACTCACATTTTTCAGCAAAAATATTAGCGTATATGCCACATTTCATGATCAAAATTTTAACGATATGTTAACTAACGACATCCTTAGTTTTTAACAACTGGGCCCTGATCATAATCTTTACTGGGCTTATTTTGGATAGCCAAGGATGCAATGTTTCTGCATACGGACAACAAAAGTGCCTTAATTAGAGTCGTGTATATTGTATCTTGATGGTTTCTTCAGGTTGGAAGAATTGATAAACTGTTCTTATGTCGCTTATTGGCCATTAAGGCGAAACACCATGGTAGTTTATATTTTACCTAAAAATATTAGCTTATATGCCATATTTAATGACCAAAATTTTAAAGATATGTTAAAGACATCGTTAGTTATGAACAACTGGGCCGAGAATGGCAAGCAGTGTAGGTCTGGATCAAATGGCTCCAGATCTACACTGTATGTTCAAGTATGTCTACCTAAATATTTATTATTTCAATATATCTTCTGTTTTTTGGTTTCAGCTATTTTTTTTTTTTCAGTTGTATTCACCAGTAGATGTTCATAATTGTTATTATTTTATTATCATGTTATTTTATTATTAATTATACATAGGACCAGATTTGAGGAGTTTTCAGAAGATACTTTTGGGACAGGTTTTTAAAAAAATCCATCCTTTAAAATAGGGATGTCCGGGTGGTGGGAGTGTGGGTGGGAGGGGGGGGGAAGCATTGTCCGAGATTTACCTTTTGGTTAACCTTTTTGCAAAATCCGTCCATAATGCCATTAGGCATTTTTCTTGTTTGATTTTTGCATCAAAATACATCTTCTGGGTACTCATTTGAATTTTAGAATTCAGGTAACTCTGGTGAGTTTCCGTAAGATATGATTTGGGCAAATCTAAATGGACTGCACCATGCAAAAATGTGTCTTCGGGCATACAGGGACAGCAAAGGCCCAGATCAGACTGCGCATCTGCGCAGTCTGATCAGGGCCTTTGCTGTCTGCAAACAGAATTATTGGATACTAAAAATTGTTTCAGTGAAGAGCAAATGCTCAGAAGAGACTTTGCGCATGTGCAGGATGATGTGAATCCGCAGATTTTGCACTGCTTGAAGGCACTTTTTCGCTTCGCATAGCCCAAATAATATTCTTAAACATTCTCCCAGTTTTTACCAGATCTGGACCTATGTAGTAAAGAAACATGTTAACCCTTAAAGTGCAAAATCAAATGGGCCACTTCAAGCGAAAAAATGCCTTTGAACAGAGTAAAAATGCGCATCCATGTATTCTGTAGTATCTATTAGTGGACAGTGAAGGCCCTGATCAGACTGCATGAATGCGCAGGCTGATCTGAGCCTTCACTGTTCTCATATGCCTAAAGACACATTTTCTCATGGCGTGGCCAATATTAGATGACATTATTGAAGAAAATAGGAATTTATATTTCATGTGAATTGTCCACTATGGAGACATTTCACATGAAATGTCAGATTCTTTTTTCTCTAGAATATGAAAAAATACCCAAAATTTGCCCTCTGCTAATTTTGTGATTAGCATTTTAAGGGTTAACTCTTAAATTGCTAATCAAGACTGCAACAGACAGCATTCAAAAAGAAGTTTGTTTTTGTATAGTTGAGAGAAAATAAAATTCACATGAAATGCCAAATCTTATTTTCTCTGAAAAATATTTATTTAAAGAATGTCGTCTGCTGCAATTGGACACAGCACTTTAAAGGTTTAAGGACATTGGGTGCATATTTTTGTTTTAGCTTTTACATACTTTATGATATTGTACAACCTTTCCAGTATTGTCATTAGAATCATAACGGGCAAAGAAGAGACCTTATCACATATGAGCATAGCCCCAGATAAGACAAAGTGTCCATATAATATTTTTCTTATTTCTCCAGAAAAAATATATGATGTTGTGAGTACTCAGAGAAGCACCTAGGCTTCTAATGAGTACCCACAACATATATTTTTCTGGAGAAATAAGAAAAATATCAGGACTTTTCTATAAAAAAAACCCCATCTTATCTGGAGCTATATACGGGACTGACTTAAACCCATATATGTCTTGTGTAGGGAAAAATATAACCTTATCCTGTGACCTGAGGCTTCTGGTTCCCAGCTGTATTACGTCAATTAGAAAACTGAAATCAGAAGTCACAGGTCACCATACAAGGTTATATTTATACCTATATATAGTACTTGCCCGTTTAGATGTTAATGAATATTTATATTTTGTTTTGTTATGTAATTAATATGCCATTTACTTTCTGCATAGGGAGTGTATCCTTTCATTTCAATGAATGTCATCATCATCATCAGATTTTTTATTAACATGCAGGTACAGGGGCAACATCCACACCAGTGGCCCCCTTCTAGGTAGCTGGCTTGCTGCACACATGGCGGATCTCACGCCAGATCTCCAAGTCTGTCTATCATGAGGGTCGATAGCCCCTGGGCAGGCTTAGTCCTCTAAACAGAAAACAAGTACTTGTGCATATACTTCCGTCAGTAACTAAAATCATTCATGATCAATCTTCAGGAAATTTGAGTGGCAAAACTGGGCTCTAACTCACAACCCCTGGCTCTACAGTCAGATGTGCCACAGACTGCGCTATGAAGCAAGGCAGCACATGGGTTTGATCACAAGTTCAGAAACATTAATTAGTGTTTTTTCCTAACTCAACTACTGAAATATAAAAAAATTACATAATATATGTACTGATATTTTTTATGAAAGACTGGAGGAGCTCTCTTTGCATACAAGTCATTGCTTATAATTAGTGTGTAAATATTATTTAACATTTATTATTTAGGAAGTGCAATTCTCATTCTAGAATATGTAAATACACATATGTACATGTGTTTTTGTAAATACATATAAAAAGACTATTTAGTATTGGAGGCTGTGATAATTTTTTTTACTATTGAAGCCTGTGTTTAATTATATATTTATTAAAGGAGAATCAATACACTTTCAAGGGAGGCAACTCTTGCAGAATTGTTTTGCCTCCTTTCTTGAAAGGGCACAACACCATTCAGCAAAAATATTAGTGCATATGCCATATTTAAAGATCAAAGTTTTAATGATACATTAACTAACAACATCATTAGTTTTGAACAAACTGGGCCCTGTTTGCTATTTATATTTGGATAATATAATTTTAGTCAACCCTCTTAATACCAACACTCAATACAACAACAAAAGTTGTTATTTGTTAATTTGACTTGGGCAAAACCTGTAGCTCAAGAGATGAGAGTTAATCAGAAATTAGGCATTATGCAAGAACATAATATGTAATACTTCAAGAAACAAATGTTCAGGGCCCAGTTGTTCAAAGCTAACGATGTCGTTAGTTAATGATTCGTTAAAATTTAAATCGAGTGATACACAAATATGCTGAAATTTTTTGCTGAAAAAATGTGAGTAGCTTTTGCATTGCAAAAGCTACTCACATTTTTTCAGCAAAAAATATCAAAATATTGTATATTGAATCCGCTAAAACAGTTAACGAAATGACCCTTAATGAGCTCGTTAAGCTAACGACGCTTTGAACAACTGGGCCCTGGATATTTGTTAGAATCTCCTCACTGAGTTGATTCTAACAAATATCCAAAACATACATTCTATGATGAAATAAGGACAAAGCAAGGCCTATCTTACTTATCATCGTGTTCATTAAGGATTCTTTGCAACAGCAAATTCCTTTTAATTGCAACATCTTTGGGAACAAATGCTGTCATTGTAATGAGGGTTGACTGTATTTTAGATTTGAACATTTTTAGGGGTGCAGCTATTTTTGGTAGTCAGCTACTTTAGAATATGTGTAAAAATACGAGGTTAGTTCAATAAGTTCGTAGAACTCGGTATTTTTCTATACAATTCAAGATTTCTTTTTTCATTTTTGTGCAGTGTAAACCTTTGTCAGTTCAGTCAACACGTACATTTTTTGCTCTTACTTTTTGTTTGAAAACCTATACCCATAGGCAAAAATGGAAAGTCAGAATATTCAGAGCAGTCATAAAGTTCCTCACTAAGGAGGGTGCAAAGGCCAAAGAAATCCATCAGCGCATGGCTGATGTGTATGGTGATAGTAGCCCAAAGTATTCCACAGTGGTAAAGTAGTCAGCAGAATTTAAACGTGGGCTAGACTCCTTAGAAGATGACCCAAGGCCAGGTCGCCCTGCTGATGTCATCAGCCAGGAGATGATCCACCTTGTTGAGAGACTTGTGCTAAACAATCGCCGAATCAAAGTTGTCAAACTTGCTTCAGAATGTGGTATTTCTAATGGAAGAGTTTACACTATAATCCATGAACATTTAGGCATGTCAAAAGTATCTGCCAGGTGGGTACCCAGAAACCTGAACATGCAAGATCGTCAGCAAAGGGTGGAGTCAAGTCAAGAACTTCTGGAAGTGTACATTGCCAATCCAGAAGACTTTCACACTCCTCTTGTAACAGGAGATGAAACTTGGCTTCACCACTGGGACCCAGATACTAAAAAAGAGTCCATGCAATGGAAGCACCCTGGCTCACCCCCACCTAAGAAATTTTGTACCCAACCATCAGCCAGCAAGGTAATGGCCATGGTGTTTTGGGACTCCAAAGGGATTATATTGATAGATTACAAGCCTGCTGGTACTTCAATTACAGGAGAATACTATGCCAGTGTCATTAAACAATTAAGGGTTGCTATTAAAGAAAAACGAAGGGGAAAGCTAGCTGCTGGTGTCCTTCTTTTGCATGATAATGCCTCTGTGCACAAGTCCAGAGTTGCACAAGCGGCTATTCATGAGTGCAAGTTCGAACAGTTAAATCACCCACCATACAGTCCAGACCTGGCCCCAAGTGATTATTATCTGTTTCGAAATTTGAAGTCCCACTTGCGTGGAACGAGATTTCGGGACAATGATGAGCTCAAGGCTGTTACAGAGGCTTGGTTTGAGGACCAAATAGACGACTTCTATTTCAAAGGCATAGACTGCTTAAAAGAAAAGTGGGCCAAATGCATTGAAGGGGGATTATATTGAAAAATAATGTTGAAACCATCTTCCAATCTGTGAGTTAAACCCCTAGTTCTACGAACTTATTGAACTCCCCTCGTAAGTATGTTTTTACTTCCTAGTTTTAGTGAAAGATTTGGAGAACATATTTGGCAAATGTGGACAACTTACTTTATTTTCGAACAAGCTCATAAACATGAGTGATGCCTGGAAAACTTAAATTAGCCAAATGGCCTGGATGCCTTTTGGAGATGCACAGTTTTCTGAGCATCATTGATTCAAAGAAGCAGTGAGGCAGGGTTCTGGAATTATCAAATTTTATTACTTGTCCAGAGACAAGTAAAAGGTCAAAATCCACTTGTCCAACTAAGATTTCAAGACAATTTTTCATATTTCTCAGAAAACATGTGGCTACTCATTAGAAGTGCCTCAGCAGTTTTCTTATATCTCAAAGAATACATATGATGTGGGTACTCATTAGTTGCACCTCAGTGAGACACTTCTAAAGAGTATCCAGAACATATTTTCTTCAAGAAATAAGAAAAATATATATCTTTTAATCTAGATACTATTCTTAGCTATGTCCCTGGATACCGGTAAATAAATTTAAATTTCTTACTTGCCCTCTGTGATATGGGACAAGCTGGACAAGTCAGGCATGGAATTTCCACAGCCCTGAGTAAGGTGTCTACATCTTGCACCAGACCATTCATAGATCATAATGTGCAAATGTAATCATTTTGCAGAATCAAAAATTGCTGACAACCAAACACCAAATACGTTGAACCCTATGAATATGCATTCTTTATTTTATGAATAAATTAAAATGCCACACCCATTTCTAATTTTCAGCCAATCAGATCATTTGATCCAGGTTGCTGATAAAAATTCACATAATGACAAACAGTGCAGATCCAGATCAGTTGGTCAGAAGCCAGTTGATCTGAATCTTAACTTTGCAAAGGCAGGGCATATCTGGGTTCAGCAGTACCATGGTTTTAAGCTGATGTAATTGTCTGTGATATGCTAAAGGAATGAAAATATTTGTTCTATACATACAGGGATAATATGAATAAATACATATAAGTAAGTTACATAGCAAAATAAATGAAATTAGAAAGCAAATACAACAATACATTGTCTTTTGTATTTTTTGCTCACCTGAGCTGAAGACTCGGGACGAGCTGTAGTCATCACTTTCCATCTTGGCATCTGTTAAACTTTTTAACACTCACCACTCTGGGTAATAGATGGCATACTGAAATATTTTTTCTTATTTTTTTTCCCAGAAAACAGGATTTGGCAACACCAAATCCTGTTTTCTGGGAAAATTAAGAAAAAATATCACCAATTTATGGTTTGCTGAATTAGCCCAGATAATGGAAAAGGTTAAATAACTTCTTCTCTGAAGCCACAGAGCAGTTTGAATTAGTTTTTCTGTGAAGCTTCCTTGGTGTGGGGGAAAGAAAGTTTATTCAAATAGCCTCAGTTCATTGGCCAAGAGACGGCTGCCACATATGATAAAAGCCACATGAAAATTCTACACCAGAATTAAGAAAGCTGTGAGGCTGAATCTTGTTATATAGCATCAAGGACGGAAGGTCTACCAAGTTTATTCAATTATGAGTTGGTGATTTACGTCCCTTTCAACATTATTTAAGTCATATTGACACAATGGAAGGATTATAATGAAGGCTGTACAGTGAAGCGCAGTCATGAGCTGAATCTGAGTTTGAGCTGGCACACGAAAAAAGGGACCTTATGGTTTTCCAGTTTATGGTTCTTCAAAAGCATATGCGCAGTACCCTAATGACATGCTTTTTTCACCTCAGGCTTCCTCAAGGTCTGTACTACATGTCTGCGAACAGCAAAGGTTGTTGGAAGGCTGTGCTTGTGTGCAGGCTCACCTAAGTCTTTGTTGGTCACTGTTACGACCGAGCACTCCTTCCTTCGATTATCTACCTTGGCAGATTACGCATAGCTTATAAGTATATATACAATCTCTGACAACTGCGTCAGGGAGTCGACTCTTTGGCTCAGTGGTTAGAGCATTGGATTTTTAATCGGGAGGACCGGGTTCGATTCCCAGGAAAGACGGAATATTTTTTCAGCTATGCTTCATTCCTTTGTTACGGCTTTCATGTCGTAAGATGGGGGCTAAGCCGGGATCGGACTTTATACGCCGAAAATGGCTTCACGTCATCATAAATGATGACTTCCTTGAAATGGGGGAGTGTTACGACCGAGCACTCCTTCCTTCAATTATCTGCCTTGGCAGATTACGCATAGCTTATAAGTATATATACAATCTCTGACAACTGCGTCAGGGAGTCGACTCTTTGGCTCAGTGGTTAGAGCATTGGATTTTTAATCGGGAGGACCGGGTTCGATTCCCAGGAAAGACGGAATATTTTTTCAGCTATGCTTCATTCCTTTGTTACGGCTTTCATGTCGTAAGAGTCACCTACATGATAAGTACCCTTATGTCATGGGCTGGCTCATTTATTCAAATGATGATACTCGATGCCTTTGATATTTTTATAGCAAGGTCAGTTTTGCTTCCTACACATTTATACGAGGAAACCGTTGGAAAGTCATTTTCTCAAACTGTAATAGAGACTAATGGAAGAATTGCACAGCATTTGATTGAAGTAGCACTTATTTTTTGTCTCTTAGATGTCTGCTCCTACATTATAACTATACACGTGTAAAAAATCAACATGAAGTGGAATCAACCTTGCTTCCTTGCAGACCAAAACAGATACCTGTGGAAACAGTGTAGATCCAGATGAGATGGCTCGTAATGAGCCATCTCATCAGGATCTACACTGTTTGCCATTTCGTTTTAGATTATAGACTGAAATCCCTATTTGTATTAGTGGACATGTCCGAATTCAAGGATGGAAGAGTCCACTTCAGAAACTCAGGGATGAAAGGGTTAAATCTGATTTTTCTGCACCTCATTACAAATAAATGAGGTACCGAAAGCTTTCTGATACTATCAAAATTATGTCCTTTTGTTATTGTTTGCCCATACACCCAGGGCTATATTCATGTATAAAACCATGAAAGAAATCCCCATAAAATCTGAATGTTAAGTGACCTTTCTGAAACTTGCAACAAATTTTTAAAATGGCAACAGCTTTCTGTTTCTATAGAAAGCTTGTTCTTTTCGTGTTGTTTGCCCCTCTGCACCCCCACGCCCAGGGCTCTATATATGTACAAGCACCTAAGGGAAAGTCAAAAAAATGGTTGCTTAAGGCAAGTGCTTGCTTAACGCTTAGCATGTTGGGTAATATATTTTCAGCAGACAACCTGTTGAAATAGTTTTCTTATTTTTTCCCAGAAAATGAGTTTTGACATTTCTATGGAGACAAAATTGGCATGAAATTCCAAAGCCTGTTTTCTGGAAAAAATGAGAAATATATAATTTGTTGTCTGCTGAATTAGCCTAGAGAGTGGTAAAGGTTAATACAGGTTTACGCATGTTTGGTTTTTAAGGGAACCAAAAATGTGGTCTCATAATAGAGGTGATTGCTCAATATAGGTGGCCTTTAAGACAGGTTTGAAGATATAATCTCACAAAATCCACATAAAATCAGTCTAAAGTGATTTTTCTGAAACTGAAATATTCCACATAAAAAAACCTCCAAAAAAAAACAGTCTTGCAGAACAATGGTTTTTCATTTAGCATTACAACATTTAGCCTCAGGACGTACACTTGAACTTCAATGGCTTGAACATCAGAAATTTATTCTAGACATGGTCACCACCAAGGGGTCATCATAGCGCCATGTCAGGAGGCCAGTGGGTATAATTTAGAGATATCTTTCTGATCTTTTATAATGTAATGGTATGTTGAGTGTATTCATTAGAATACCAGACTTTTTATTGTGTTATTTGTTTCTAAAGGCACCCTTTTAGATTTTTGGTGTCGCACCTGCATTAACATGTGCGACTTAGGCGTGCAAGTGTCGGACTGTATGTTGATTCGTCAGTATACTTGGTTCTACCCTCGTAACCATCCTGATTGAAGTTGTGACCGTTTGAAATAATTTAATAATTATTGGTCGAATTGTAGAAAAGGACAAGACAGAGTGTCATGTGCAAGACTGAGAACTCTGGCCTTTTTTTTCCAGTTATCCCCCCTTGTATGTAGACTTTTTTTCATTTTCAGTCTAAAACTCAGAAGCCTTTTGAAAAATTTTGATGTTCCTTACTAGGACTATAGAATAGGGTGAGGAGGAATGACATAAGAATGACTACTCTCATGCTTTTTCTTTTCCAGTTATCCCCCTTTTATATTGAGTATTTTCGTTTTCATTACCCATTTTTCTAAGATTCTTGATTCTTGGTAGGATTATAGATCAAGGCAGAGTGTCACATACAAGAATGACAACTCTCAGGCATTTTCTTTTTCAGTTATCTCCCCTTATATATCCTTTTATATATATATATATATATATTTTTTTTTTTTTTTTTTTTTCAGTTATCTCCTCTTATATATCCTTATAAACTGAAAACCAAAAAAAAAAAAAAAAAAAAAAAAAAAAAATATATATATATATATTGTTTTATTTTTGGTTTTCAGTCTATAGCTCAGTAGCCATTTGAAAGTCTTGATACTTGTTAGGATTAAAGAATAGGGTAAGGCAGTATCACATATATTATGTTGACTCTCACTGAGCTAAATATGGATGACAACTCTCACTATTCTGGTGCTTGTTTTCACATTTTAGTATGCATGTGCAATATAAACTTCAATGAAGTTCCTTCTACTTTTTTTTTTTAAATGGAATCATACAAAAAATGATAGAACAATGCCCAATGTTTGTTTCATTGCATTAATATTTACCAGGTCTTTTGGAAGATATGGCTTGTGGTCTCATAATCAAGCAACTTGCTTGGAACTAGAGCTGGGTATCACCAGAAAAAAAGTATCATGATATGATACTATATCATGATACTTTAACCCTGATAAAATATTTGAGTATTGTGTTCATTCTTAGCATGCTGGGTAAAAAATTTCAGCAGATGACAATTTAAAATATTTTTATTTTTCCCAGATAATAGGCTTTGACATTTCATGCAAATTGTCTCCTGAGGAAACAATTTGCATGAAATGTCAGAGCCTATTTTCTGGGAAAATTAAGGAAAATATAAATCTATTGTCTACCGACTGTCAGTATCACAATACAGTATCATCACAAAAACCATCGTGATATATGGATGCATTAACCAGGGTGAAAGTATCACGATACAGTACGGTATTGGACAATATGATACATTTTTCTGGTGATACCCTGCTCTATTGTCCTGTCTGAGCCAAATGTGAATCAAAAATATGTAGCACAAGAAAAGGGCCCTTATGCCATATGCCAAACGGGAATGCCAAGATCAGCCTTCTCATTGGGGCGTTTCATTCTTATGGGCCACCCCAAGTGAAAATGTGTCTTCTTACATTGCAAAAATGCAGATTCAGATCCATCCCTCGCATGCGCAAAGTCTCATCTGGGCATTTGCTCTTCATTGATACATTCTATAGTGGTAAATGATTCTGTTAGCAGACAGTGAAGGCCCTGATCAGACTGCGTGGATGCACAGGCTGATCTCGGCCTTTGCTGTCTGCATATGCTCGAAGACACGTTTTCGCATGGAGTGGCCCATATATTCTTCAGTGTTAACCGATTCTGTAATCATGCAGTTAAGCCCAATCAATGCAATCACACTGTCCAGATGTGTAGGTTAATTGGGCCTTGTTGTTCGCATATGGCATGAAGATCCATCTTCCTGCAAGGATAATTTTTTCTTAAAGAGAAATGCATACACTTTCATGGGAGTCAAAATATTTTGCATCCCTTCTGAAAAGGTGTATATCCTAAAAGGAAAGAATTTGCTCCTTTGGAGCAAATTCTTTCCTTATAGGGTAGACCCATTTTCTGGAAGAGCTTTTCGTGCAGAAAAACAAGCAGAAAATCACAAACATTGTCTCCCATGTAAAGGTTTTTGTTCTCGCTTGCAGAACTGAAATGGTGTAGAGGTTTAGAGTGGTTAGAAAGAACTAGCTATGCCAAAAACATTCGAGCCAATTTATTAAAGAATATATTTCCATAAACTTGACATACCATACTCATAGCCCCAGATAAAGAGCTTTTTTCAAGCAAAAAAGTATTTTCTTATTTCTCCATGAAAACAGGTGGGTACTCATTAGAAGTACATCAGTGAGGCACTTCTAATGAGTATTCACAACATGTTTTCATGGAAAAATAGAAAAAAATATTTTTGTGAATCCTCTCATCAGGAGCTATGCTCGTACCTATAAAAATCTGCTGACAAGAGAAAACCAGCCACATCACATATTACGAAACAAAAATGAAAATCTGAACCAGTCTGTTTATCAGCAGTGAGGACCTTTTCCTGTCTGCTACTGTAAATGCCTAAAGTTTGTTATTAGGCATCTGCTACACAAAATATCTCTGTATGAAGCAGTCTGATCTGACTCTGCAGGTTGCATACTCCATTTTGTTAGAGAAGTTGGTGTATGCTACCATACTCTTATACCTTAACATACTCAGGTACATTTCTATGGTCATTCTCTCCTTTCCTCTGATTCAAGAAGGGCAGTTGTCAGTTTCTGGCGAAAGAATGTGCACAATACTGGTTAACCACTTAGAGGACTAAGCCTGCCCAGTAAACGTGTGGTTAGGTAAATTGACCGCACTCGACATGACCCCATTGGGTTGACGGCCGTAAAACCTCAACACAAACAAACAAACTCGGTTTCTACAGAATTCTCATACTATTAAGCAAATTGTGGAGAGGGATCAGACTGCAAAATGTTTACACTGGTCTGGCAGATGATTCACATGAAATGTTGCCTTATTTTCTTGGAAAACTAAAATGCTTCAGAAATGTCAACTGCTGCTGTTGTGACTGCACATTAAGGGTTAAATAGCAGTAAATGACTTTTTTTCTTTTCCCTGAAAACAGGGCTTCCCATTTCATTCAAGTAATCACCTTTGGAAATGATTTGAATAAAACAACAGACCTATTTTCTTGGAGAAATAAGAAATATATCAAACATAATGACACTTTAACAGTTATTTTGCTAGACAGTGCTATAATGTGGCAGAAATTAATAACAACTGTATACTCTATAAATAGCAAGTGACGTTTAATAAATACTGTTAATTTACATTTAATAAATACTGTTAATTTACAAACTAACAGAAAAAAAATATAAATGGTTAAGAGGACTAGATACAGTTTAAAGGGAGCCAACTGTCCAAATTGTTTCCCCTTCCTTCTTAAATGGGATCTACTCTAAATGGAACGAGCAAATTCTTTCCTTTTAGAGTAGATTCAATTTCAGAAGGGGGTTGGTGTTTAGGAAAGCAAACAGGAAGTCACAAAAGGTATCTCCCTTTTACAAAATGGCAGAAAATATACGAAGTGTATCCAGTCACCTTAAAAACTGGCAGACATATTCTATAATCTACTATGTTCTACACTGACTATCTACTTAGACTAATTGCAGTTATGAAATTAATGCTTTGTTAAAAAATCCCTGTCTGCAACACCCATCTTTTTGTTCAGGAAGCAGGTATACATCTTTCATAATCATAGGTTAACTCTTTCAACTCTAAACCTGTCTGTCAGTCGCATCTGGAGCAGCCTACCAGCTGAGGTCATTACAGACCATATACAGTACCATCTCTTGAAGTCTATAAAACTAAGGCAGGTGCAGTTATGAAAAATAGCAGTATTTTTTTTAGTTATCTCCCTTGACAGGTAAAATGCAAGATAGTCCAAATACTAACTAAGTCCTTCTAATTGGAATCTTCTGTTTTTTTACCCCGCCACAAGATAGTGACAGGGTATTAAGATATACCCTCTGGTGTCTGTCCCTCTGTCTGTCTGAACTTCATTTCTGGATAACTCCTACAGTTATCAGTTTTTACCGGATCACGTTGAAACTTGGTGAACAGTTAGACCATGAGGTGGTAAAGCACATATTGTTTTTTGCAGGTTATGGTACACAAAACTTTGGTAGAGCTATGACACTTTTTTTAACAATTTTCATCCGCACTTCATTACTGGATAACTCCTCTTACAGTTTTCATCAATGAAACTTGGTGGACAGTTAGACCATGAGGTGTTACAGCGCAAATTGTTTTGAGATTTCGGTACACCAAATTTTGTCAGACTTTTTGCACTTTTTTAACGATTTTTTTCGTCCACACTTAGTTTCCAGATAACTCCTCCTACAGATTTCAGCGGATCACATTGAAACTTGGTGGACAGTTTACATGAGGTGGTGCAGTGCATACTGTTGTGTGGTTACAGTACACCAAATTTTGATAAGAGTTTTTTCCCTTTTGAAAGATTTTTCAGACTTGACTTTGTTTCCAGATATCTTTTCCTACAGTTTTTCATCCAATTGGGTTGAAACATGGTGGACAGTTAGACTATGAGGTGATACAGCACATATTGTTTTGAGTTTACAGTGCACCAAATTTTGATAGACTAAACTCTTTAAAGATTGTTTAAGCATGATGTGGCTTGAAGTTCTCATGGTGGCTTACAATTTATTAACCCTTAAAGCGCCAATCACAACAATTGTCATCTGCTTTGTCTTCTGCCAGTTACTTTAAAAGTCATTGTTGCAAACAATGTGGATCCAGATCAGGAGCAGTCTGATCTGGGTCCACACTGTTTGCCTATTTGGAAAATGTAAGTTTGAAAAGTTTGCAAGAAGATGCAGCAGATGACATAAGCAGACGACATTTTCAGATGCAGATTTTCTTGGCGCTTTAAGGGTTAAGTACCACACCAAACACAGCCATCTTCTCTACCTGTTTTGTTACCCTGCAATGGCAGGGTATCATGCAGTATCTGCATTGCTTTTATTACCATAGGTCTTTAGTGGACTTGAAATGATTTTGAACTTTAAAACTTTCCATAGCCGCATGAAAGATTATTCACATTGTATATTCTATTGCATGGAGAATGTTTCTTTTTACTATTTTGGTTGCTTTATTGGTATATGATCATGTTTAAATGAGATTGCTCAAGTAAATGGAAGTTACACTTAAATGGAGATGCTAATGATAAAGGCAGAGTAATCCAATTAATTGACAGAAAGTACTCATGGGAGTTAACTGATTACTATCTCCCATTGACAGAAGAGAACAACATATTTTTATCCTGTTTTTAACCTGCACCGTGGACCTTCCATCATATATGAAAATACTATAAATGTCCAAAAATTTCATATATCCAATATGTATGGTAGATGTCCTAAAAATGTCCGACAAAATGGCTAACAGTGCAGACCCACATCGGAGCAGTCTGATAGTGTTTATCATTCCACTAAGTAGTTACAGAAACAACTGCATAGATAGAAATATTTAGGCCAATAAAGTATGGAAGTTGTTCAAAATTTTAGGACAATTACCATAGGCACATACATGTACATACGAGAATATTCCAGAGGAATCCTATACATCATAAGAAGATGAAGATGATTATTATAAATGAACTCTTCTAGCTTTAACCCTTATCCTGCTATGAAAGTTTCTGACTGGGGTCTTTGAAAGGGGTACTCTTAACCGAGCAAATTATTGCCCTTTCTAGCGATTTACTTCACACTGGCATGTGATGTATCAAGGCCCTGGATAACTATAAGTGTAATAGTTGTGATCATGTGACTATCATGTGATAGCAAGTCACATTACGAACCCTAGTTTGCTTAACATTCTTATATATAATGTATATATATATAAAAATTCAAGAGAGTAGCACTACATGTGGTCACTGCAGGAATGATCTGACAACATGCCATGATACATCTACCACTGAGTACATTTATCACTGGAAGTTGTTTAACCCTTAAAGCGCCAATCATAACTGTAGCAGACGACATTTTGAAAAGTTTTTTTTTTATTTTTCAAAGAAAACAAGTCTTGATATTTCATGTGAATTATCTGCTTGGCAGATGATTCACATGAAATATCAAGACTTGTTTTCTTTGAAAAATTAAAAAAATAAAAATAAGTGTCATCTGCTACAGACTTTGCTTGGTGCTTTAAGGGTTAAGTAAAGTTCACATGGTTGGCACAGGAACCTATTTAACTGGATAGGGGTGAGACCGGAAAAACGGAAAGTTGTGAAATTTGACTGTGATTTTAGAAAATGATTTCACTGACTGGCCTTGAATATGGACAAAAGAAGGTTGTGATACATTCCATCGCCTACCAGACAACCTAGAACTAAAAGGATGGGTCTTGTTTCTGGAAGTCCCGAGGTGCTTTCAAATAGGCCTACCCCTTGAAAGTGTATGTATTTACGATCTGCAGGATAAGGACTAAAATTGGCAGTGTCCATTATTTTATAAACAATACTGATAAAAATCACAAACAACTGGCATTCAGCTGTTATGACTGGTGCTTTATAGGTTAAAATTGAGCAGACGATAATTGAAGACATTTTTCTTATGTGTTTTTTTTTTTTTTCCCCAGATAACATGATTTGACATCTCACGCAAAGTGTCTCCATTTGAGTATGAAATGTCAATTCCTGATTTCTGGGAAAAATAGGAAAAATATTTCAAAATACAGTCGACTCTCATTATCTCGAATTCCAAGGGACTCACTGAAACACTTCGAGATATCCGTACCTCGACATATCAGAGTTGAGAGAGAGAGGAAAACAATAAATTGAACAACCACCTTTAACAAATGAATATGTAATTTGACTCCTGAAGTTAGAAATATATATATAAAATAATGTGGAAAAGAGGAGAAATTGCTCCTTAGGAGCAATTTCTCCTCTTTTCCACATTATTTTGTTCTCTGTTGTCATAGTTTCATGTTAAAACAGGGACCAGATTTTCACTTCGAGATAAGCGGTAATTCGAAATAAGAGAGTTCGAGATAACGAGGTTCGAATGTATTGTCTGCTGAAAATTTTACCCAGAGTGCTAAGTGTTAATGCAGTCAAAGTAATTCTTTCTTATCACAGACAAAGTGTATAATGTTACCTTTCATTATAAAAATACATATGATATATTATATATTACATTTTCAAACATTTTATCAAATGAAAAATGCTATATCTTTTGAAATAATTAAAAATAAAAAAAGAAGTAAAACAGGGAAAATAATCTGCTATAAGACAAGCCCCGTCATATAGTCATTAAGATTGTACAGGAAAAAAATTTATGGTAATTTTTCTATATAATCTATACATTTTTGTATCCAAACAGGCCTGTCTCTCCAGATACACTGTAACCGCTTTAAAAGAAGGCTCATTTTTGACAGTTTAGGATATAAGACGTTTTAAAACAAAATGTACAGATTGTATAGAAAACCAACCATTTATGGTTATTTTTCCATATAATCTATATATTATTTGTTTGGATACAACGCGGCTGTTTAGCTAAGATGGTTTCACTTAGGATTCCAGTAATAGTGTTATTAAGAGGTTGTGTACAAGGTATATTTGCAAGCAGTAGAAATCATAATTAGTTTACAATGTTATAGACTGTTTGTAATCTGTAACTGTTCAACTATGGCTGAGGCAACAGTTTCCAGTTGTACTTATCTATTTACAAAGGTGATAAAACTGAATGCAAATCTTGGGGAAAAAATTTCAAAAAGTATTACCATTCAGTTGTTATGTCAGTGAAATGCCTAAAGCCATGGAGGTGAAGTTAATTCTGCCACATAAAAGAAATAGAGACTACAAGCATGGCTTCAGATAAGGCACTTTTTGAAGGGACATATAAAAAATTTGGTCTAACCATTCAGGGGCAAAGTCAGAAGGGGAGTTAGGGTCAAAATTTCAAACACTGTCATGTAACATATCAAACTGAATGATTTGGACCAAGTGGTCACTAAAAGTTTTGCCTTTTGTGTGTGTGGCTAGGCTTAAGGCACCAGAAGGGTGGGGTGAGGGTCAAAATTATACTTTTTCAGAATATGGTCATGTAGCATATCAAATCAAACAAGAAATGTCAATAAGCAGTGCTTATTAGATATCCCCACTCAGAAACCTAAATGTTACAGATGGACAGACAATGTGAAAACAGTATACCCCCACAAACACTGTTTGCAGGGGTAGGGGAGGGGTGTATCATCACGAAAACATACCTACTATATAATTTTGACCCCCTTAAACTCCACTTTTATATAGTAAAACTGGGGTTTACAGGGGTATACATTATTTTTCTTATTTCTGCTCAAAAACATAGATTGTGGGTACTCGTTAGAACCGCCTCGATGAGGCGGTTCTAACGAGTACCCACAATCTATTTTTTTAGCAGAAATATGAAAAACATTAGAATTTTTTATCTGAAAAATTGCCATTTTTTGGTGGTAAAATTTTCAGTGTACATGTATTTGAATAGGCGTATTTTCGTAATGTAATGACATGAAGAGTAAAAGAAGTGACATGAAGAGTAGAGGAACACGGTCATGTAGCATATCATATGAATGCAATGGAAAGTAGAACAAGTATTCGCTAAATATTTAGCCCTAGATTTGTTAGGGTGGAAGTAGGGGTGATCTGAGTCCACACTGTTTATGGTGTATCTTTATTTAATTGACCTCGCCCAGATCCAGCTCCCAGCTACTCAGCACCACACTAAAACTGGTATACTCTACGACTAGGTCCCTTAGTAAATACTACTAGGAGGTTGCTTCACCCTCTTTACTATTTAGTCTTCAGTGATATACTGAAGACTTAGTAAAGAGGGGGAAGGGACCTAGTTCACTAAAAAGAGGGGAATGGGACCTAGTTCAGTAATGTGGGTGGAGGGACCTACACATTTAACTAAATGAGTGTGGAGGGACCTAGTTCACTAAAAAGAGGGAGATGGGACCTAGTTCACTTAAAAGAGGGCAGGGACCTACACAGTTAACTAAATGAGGTTGGTGGACCTAGTTCACTAAAAGAGGGTGGAGGGACCATTCTAGCTCACTAAAATGAGAGTGGAGGGATCTAGTTCCTAAAAAGAGGGTGGAGGGACCCATCTAGTTCACTAAAATGAATATCTGACAACTGCTTACACGTTGTGTTTAGCTCTGAAAAAAAAAAATGCCCTTTTTTGACAAGGCAAATCCATAATCTGTCAAAAATTGGTTTAATCTTTTCAGTGGCATGTATAAAAAGAGTATTTTCTTTTTCAGAAAGCATCCAAGAAAATAAAGTAGGATGGTGCAATTATTTAATAATGCAAAAAACAATTAAACTAAAATAAATAAAAAGCAATTGCTTAAAGTAAACCTTCTTCTATCTGAAAGCTAGTTAAGTATTTACTACATTAATAATTAAACAATAATTGTTCTAAATGATTTTTTTAACTCAAATGCCAACATCGTATGTAATTCATCAGCCCTTCATCACGAAAACATACCTATATAATTTTGACCCCCTTAAACCCCACTTTTATATAGTAAAACTGGGGTTTACAGAAGTATACATTATTTTTGTTATTTCTGCTCAAAAACATAGATTGTGGGTACTCGTTAGAACTGCCTCAATGAGGCAGTTCTAACGAGTACCACAATCTATGTTTTGAGCAGAAATATGAAAAATATCAGAATTTTTTATCTGAAAATTGCCATTTTTTGGTGGTAAAATTTTCAGTGTATTTGAATAGGCGTGTTTTCGTAATGTTCAAGTGCTAAGCTCAACTGTAGCAGTTGATTTTTTTTTTTTTTTTTCGGAGAAAATAAGATGGGGCATTTCACATAAATTGTCCACCAAGTCTTATTTTCACTGAAAAATAATAAAACAAAGTTTAGAAAGTTGTATGCTACATTTTTGCTAAGTGCTTTAAGGGTTAAAATGATCTATTGGAAAACACAAATGAATGGCATATACCCACAGCTACCTGACAGCTGTACAGTCCCTTACATGCCATAAGCTGTTGACAGAAATCTGTGAGATTTTGCAAATTTTTAGGGGAGATCTGATGAAATTCTGAGATTTTTATGAAAATCACTTTCAGGCTTACATGAGTAAGTTAAAAGCCATTATTTTAATGAATTACCGGTAAGCTTGGGATAGCCATGCTAATACGTGATTTATTTCTAGTTCTTCAAAAAATAGCTTATTAAATGGTATGAAAATTCTGTGAAATTGAAAATCTACCAGGAAACGGGGTCCAGAAGGGCCAAAATTCTGTGAGATTTTGTCTCACAGTGTGAGGTATGGCATGTATATAGTCCAATCAGGGTCTGCTCATAACTGTCCAGTCAGATTAGTGTAAACACTGTTCACTTAACTGACACTGTAAGAATTACATATACAGTCGAACTTCGATGGCTCGAACTCCTTTGGGACCATAAAAATTTGTTCGAGACAGTGGTAGTTCGAGCCTCGGAAGGTTACTATTAGTGCCACACCAGGAGACACATTGGAGATAATTGTGGGATATCTTTTCGGTGTTCTATATTTTAAATGTATGTTGTGTGAACTCATTAGAAACCCCTAGAGGCGATTCTAATGAGTACACACAGCATACATTTACAAGATAAAAGAAGAAAATCTCCCTATATTATCTGTATATCATATCTGGAGGAAATCCCTGCGGATTCAAGAACGTGTTTGACTCATCCATGGTAAACGAGCCATCGGGGTTCGAGCCACTGAAGTTCTACTGTATGTATTAGGCAAATTTTCACTTCATAAGAGTCAAATAAAAAGGCTAAGTTGTAATACTGACTTTTATCTTTCTTTTTGTTTGACTTTTTTCCTTCTTGAATCAGGGGAAGTGAGAGAATGACCATAGAAAATATTTCAAGATCAATCTCCATGAAAGAATGTTGCTGGACCCAGCGGGGATCAAACCCATGAACCCATGATCACCGGTTGGATGCTTATCTGACTGAGCCACCAAGGCAGGCTAGAAGTGGGTGGAGGAATGACCTTAGAGATTATTTCAATCGTCATAAAGTTATGTGACCAAGCTTGATTGTCTATTTCTATTTTAGCAAATATTAAGGGGGATGCATATATGGCCAAGTGAAATAACTCTGACATGGAAAAAGTTTCCTCACTCCTTACTGGGGGCGGGGAAGAATTTGCTCCCTCTTGGAGCAAAACCCTTTCCTTTAAGAGTAACACCCATTTTCAAATCCTGGGAACTTCTTGTCTGCAAAAGTTGTCTCCCTTTGAAAATAAAAGGTGGCAAAATTTCAGGTGTATCTATTTACCTTAAAAGACAATGAACATCATACAAAAGCAATTTAACCCTAAAAGTGTCAATCACACCTGCAGCAGACAACACTTTGAAATTGTTTATTATTATTATTATTTTTCAGAGAAAATAAGTCTTGGCATTTCATGTGAATCACTACAAAGCAGATGTCCACATGAAATGTCAAGGCTTATTTCCCTGAAAAACGAAAAAAAAAAAAAAAAAAATAGAATGTTGTCTGCTACAATTTTGCGTGACGCTTTAAGGGTGAATATACAAAACTGGAAAATCAAACAATATTAGCACTAGATTATGTCTGCTAATGCACAGTCTGATCTGAACCTTCACTGGGCACACGTCAGAAGGTATGGAAACCATTTTTTTGTCACTAAGCAAGAGCAGTCTCTGTCAAAACAGATTTTGCCTATCAACAATCCCAAACCACTCACCCCTGATTTAAATGTGTATGCAAAATTCAAATAAAATCCGTCTAAAAATATTCAAGTTAGAGAGAGTGGAAACCAAGTGCTGATAGATGAACGGACTGACAGACATGAAGGGGAAAACATAAAATCCTGATACTATCGTGTGGCGGGGTATAAAAAGTTGTTTGGTACAATTTGAATTAGGGGATAACTGCTTTCAAATTTGGCATTTGGGGAGGTAAATCGGCGGTTTTAAGGTCGCAAATTACGTTTTACGGCTCCGCGTCATCGGCGGTTTTACAGTCGCAAATTACGTTTTACGGCTCCGCGTCATCGGCGGTTTTACGGTCGCAAATTAAGTTTTATGGTCGCAAATTACGTTTTACGGCTCCGCATCAGCGGAGCCGTAAAACTTAATTTGCGACCGTAAAACCGCCAATTTACCTCCTGAAATGACAAATTTGATGCAGTTATCCCCATTCTAATGCTTTTATTCATTTTTTTCTATTGAAAAAATGTACTATTTGCACAAAACGACAAGTGCCGTGAGCTGTGTAAAACCAAATGCCAGCCAATGAGAAGCGACTTTATGGGATGACGTCGGATTTGCGACAGTATATCGCAGAATATACCGTCGCAAATTTTTGACGTTATCCAATCGGACGTCGCGTTACAAACGCAAGTGCGTTAGAATGGCAATGTAATGGCTTCTTAAAGCAGTTAAAAATGTGGAAAAAATTACAGCCAGGGGAAGCAATGCTGAGGTAAAAACTTTATAATATATCAAGCTTACAAAAATTACAGTGTGGAAGATGGTTTTGTATCCTGAGAAAAGTTCTAATATAAATGACATTGAAAAAAAAATCCAGTCTCATGATGATTTCTGCTCAACCGTTAAAAAATCATGAGAACCACAGAATACGAAATTTTTATATTTTCTATATTTTTTATGGAAAATAAGGCTTGAAATTTCGTGTGAATAGTTTGCCTAGCAGATTGTTCACAAGAAATGTCAAGCCTTATTTTCTCTAAAAAATAATAATGACAAAATAATTTTTCATACAAATAATCAGGGCCAAGTTGTTCAAAGCATCGTTAGCTTAACGAGCTCGTTAGTGGTCAAAATGTTAACTGTTCTAGTAAGTACAATATCTAATTCACAGGTATTTTTGCTGAAAAAAAATGAGAATAGCTTTTACAAATGCAAAAGCTACTCACATTTTTCAGCAAAAATATTAGCGTATATGCCATATTTAATGATTAAAATTCTAATGATATGTTAACTAACGACGTCGTTAGTTTTAAACAACTGGGCCCTGGTAGACACCTGCTGGTGAAATAAGAGAAAAAGGCAGTCAGAGAATGTATAAGATGAAATGATTGCAAAATATGTGGAAAAGGTAATCATAGTCCAAAATGCTGTAAGAAAAACAGAAAACATGAAAGAAATATGGCAGAAAATCAACCAAAAGTATACAGTTGTCTTGAAACTCAAAATATGAAATGTTAAAGTTACTTTACTCAAGGGGGAGAACCTACATCACAGAAGAGAATGAAAAAGACTATGTTATAGTGAAAAACACCCTTTCAAATTGGTAAGTTAATGTCTATTTCCATTTCGTTATTCTAACAAAAACAAGGATAGGCTCAGAGAATGTAGCAAGAAGCAAAGCATTTATACTGGCATACTTGATGCATAACCATATTGTCATTGTTGAGAACACTCTTGTACAATTTTCTTATAAGGTTATCAAAATATTGTGCTTGAGTGTTCTCAACAATGGCAATACATTAGTACATAAAATCTGCAAATATAAGTACTTGCATCTTTGGTACATACTCTGAGCTTATTCTATTAATTATCGAAATAACGAAAAAAATTAATAAAAACGACTAATTGATTTGAACAGGCCCTTTTCACAAAAATCTATTGTCTTTTTCACTGTCTTTTATGACACAGGTTCTCCCCCTTGTTACTTAAACTAGAGAAGTAAAGAAGGTAACTTAAAATCTCAAAACTTAACTACAGTGCTTGTCTTCCATGATGTACAAATACCCTTGTCATGCTGAATATATAAAGATGCCACGCCCACTTCTAATTTTCAGCCAATCAGATTACTTGATTCAGATTGTTGGTAAAAATTACAAACAATGGCAAACAGTGCAGATCCAGATCAGTTGGCTTCTGAAGAAGCCAACTGATCTGGATCTACACTGTTGTATCAACAACCAAGATCAAGTAATCTGATTGGCTGAAAATTACAAGTGGGTGTGACATCTTAATTTATTCATCATAGCAAAGATTAAATGGTCTTGTTCCATATAAGAAGTATTGTAAGAATCCTAGGGCTAGATAAAAGTGGGTATCAGGTAAATATTCTTCTTATTTCTAAAAAAAAACAACGTATGTTGTGGGTACTCATTAGAAGTACCTAGCTGAAGTGCTTCTAATGAGTATCAACAATATATGTTTTTGTGGAGAAATAAGAAAAAACATCAATGCTTTTTGGTTGAAAAAGTGCCTGATCTGGCACTATGAAGGAAGCAAGGCACTTCTAATGCATACCCACAACATATGTTTTCTTGGAGAAGTAAAAAAACTACAATACTTTTTGTTTAATGATAAAATGTGAAATGATAATACCCAGCCAATATCATGCCGCGGACAGATAACCCTTTCAAAAATTCACGAAATGTGCCCATTAGCAATCTCTAATCTAGATTTTCAGGATATCAATGCACATTCGTCAATATTGACATTTACTCAAGTTATTGTCCGGAAACGAAAAGACGACGTGTCACAGGCAGGTAACTCTGTCAAAAATTGTTAAAATTTGCCATTTGCAATCCCAAACCATATTCTCACAATATCAATGCACATACCATTTTTTGGGGAAAATCCACTGATATTTACTCAAGTTATTGTCCAGAAATGAAAATATGGACGACATACGACACAGATGGATGAACGGACTCATAGACAGACACCAATGTGAAACCCTAATACCCCAGCACTATCGTGTGTGGTGGTGGGTATATAAATGATTGGGGGTGGGTATAAAAAGCAGCTTATCTGGAGCCATGAAGAAGTTAAGAGGTCTGAAAATGTAGGGTAATTACGGTAGTCAAAATACACCCTAGTAATTTAAGACTTCAGATAAAAGGAGAATTCTGATAAAAACATATTTCTCTTATTCCTTCATAGTTTCAGATAAAGCCATAATATTTAGGACAAATTCAGTTTTTTGCTGAATAGGTTCAGCAGGATAAAATATACGAATATTTGGAATAAAGTTCTGTTAGTGTTTGCACCAAAACATATTTTGCGTGATTTGGAGGTATGCAAAGACAGATTACCATCAAATGACTGTCTGCTAATGACAAATTGCAAAGACAATTTTATACAAGTAATATTAGATATTATTAACCCTTGTCCTGCTGAATCCGGATATATCCTGACTGCAAACAGTGTAGATCCAGATCATTTGGAAGTCTGAAGAAGCCAACTGATATGGATCTGCACTGTTTGCCAGTAAGCACTTTAATCTATATCAACGACCTTGATCAAGCAATCTGACTGGCTGAAAATTAGAAATGGCTGTGGCTTCTTAATTTATTCAGCAGGACAAGGATTAATCATGTTTTACAATTATAACACACTGGAACCTCTTTATAAGACAGTTTGTTATAAGACAGTTTGTTATAAGATGGTTTGTTATAAGACAGTTTGTTATAAGATGGTTTGTTATAAGACAGTTTCAGACATAAGACAGTTTGAAGGCGGACCCAAAAGTATTGTATCCAAACAAAAACATATAGATTATATAGAAAAATGTCCATTTATGGTCTTTTTTTTTCTTTATAATCTATATATTTTTTTGTCATTTATGGCCATTTTTCTATATAATCTATACATTTTTGTGTGGATACTTCACAGCCCTTTAGCTAATATGGTTTTTGTTTTGGGAAGTATGTCTGTTATTGTTACACAATATTTTACTGAATAACATTTGAAAATAGAGTAGAGATTCACAAAACAAACACCTCATTCTTATTCTTAATATTAACGTGTGTGTGTGTGCCCGTGTGCATATGTGTGTGTGCGTGTGCATGCGTGTGTGTGGCTTCACTCAAGAAATAACAGTTAATCAGAAATTATGCACAATCTTGTATTTAATAATCCAAGAAAATGCCTCACTGAGGATATTCAAACAAATTTCCAAAACATTTTTTATGATGAAATAAAAATAAAACAAGGCCTTCTTACATATCATTCTACCCATTAAGAATTCTTTACAACAGTACATTCATTTTCATGGCAAATCTTTGGGAAAAAATACTGCTGTTGTAATGAGAATTGACCGTACCTGTTGTCTAATCAGTCTTTGATCCAGTGAATGTGCAAGGACAGATTATACTTACAAAACCTATCTTGGCAGAATCTGCAGCAACCAGGGCCCAGTTGTTCAAAGCATCGTTAGCTTAACAAGCTTGTTAGTGACTGTTCTAGTAACTACAATATCTAATTCGCAGGTATTTTTGCTGAAAAAATGTGATTAGCTTTTGCAAATGCAAAAGCTACTCACATTTTTTCAGCAAATATATTAGCATATATACCATATTTAATGATCAAAGTGCAGCAACCAGGGCCCAGTTGTTCAAAGCATCGTTAGCTTAACAAGCTTGTTAGTGACTGTTCTAGTAAGTACATTATCTAATTCACACGTATTTTTGCTGAAAAAATGTGACTAGCTTTTGCAAATGCAAAAGTTACTCACATTTTTTCAGCAAAAATATTAGCATATATGCCATATTTAATGATCAAAGTTTTAATGATACCTTAACTAACTACATCGTTAATTTTGAACAACTGGGCCCAGATCCATAACGCCAGATAATGCACTTTTTTCAAGCATAAAATACTGGGCCCAGCTGTTCAAAGTGTCGTTAGCTTAACAAGTTCGTTAAGGATCATTTCGTTAATATTTTAGCGGATTCAATGTACAATATTCTGATATTTTTTGCTGAAAAAATGTGAGTAGCTTTTGCACTGCAAAAGCTACTCACATTTTTTTCAGCAAAAAATTTCAGCATATTTGTGTATCACTTGATGTAAATTTTAACAAATCATTAACTAACGGCATCGTTAGCTTTGAACAACTGGGCCCTGATATTTTTCTCATTTCTCAATGTAAATGTATGTTGTAGCTACTAATTGCAAGCACCTTAGCGAAGTGGTTCTAATGAATATCCACAACATGTTTTTGTGGAGAAATAAGATAAAATATTTGTCTTGATATCCCTTCTATCTACAGCTAAACCACATGAGCTTCAAAATTCCCTTTTTCATGAGAAGTTCAATTGTTAACCCTTGTCCTGCTGAACCTGGATATGTCCTGCCTTTGCAAACAGTGTAGATCCAGATCAGTTGGCTTCTGAAGAAGCCAAATGACCTGGATCTGCACTGTTTGTCATTCAGTATGTAAATTTATATAAGCAATATGGATTAAGTACGTGTAGTCTGATTGGCTGACAATTAGAAGTGGGTGTGGTATCTAAATTTATTCAGCATGGCAAGGGTTAAAAATGTGTAGTAAAAATGCTTCTTTCATCATGGGGAAAGACAATGGGTAAAAACAGCAATTATGCACTAAACATAAATTAGCAATTTCTTCTCTCTTCTCTCTTTCTCTCTATCACTTGCTATCCTCCTTGTCTCATCTTCACTTTCTCAGCATGGCCACGCCCCAATAGCCCTAGATAAGGAACTTTTCTCAATCAAAATTGTTGATATTTTTTATTTCTCCACAAAATATGTCTTGGGAACTCATTAGAAGTACACTTCAACCTCTTTATAACACAGTTCGTTATAACACGGTTTTGGATGTAACATGGTTCGAAGATGGATCCCAAAAATGTATAGATTATATTGAAAAATGACCATAAATGGTCATTTTTCAATATAATCTATACATTTTTGATTTGGATATAACATGGTTGTTTAACTAACAAGGTTTATGCTATGGACCCCAACAATAGTGTTATAAAGAGCCTGTGGTGTATCTTGCCAAGGCTTTTCTAATGAGTATCCACAACATGTATTTTTTTGTGGAGAAATAAGAAAAATACTTTCCTGATTCCTCCTCTTACCTAGAGCTACATGTATGTGGCCAATGGAAATATCACAGTTTATTACTTGTCCATTGATCAGTAAATGGTCAGAATCCACATGTCCAAACAAAAGCAACTTGTCCGAATGTCAGCAGTTTCCATATTTCTCCCCAAAAACACATACTGGAGGAACTCAACAATGATGCCTCCCTGAGGAACTTCTACTGAGTACCCATAACATACATTTTCATGGAGAAAAAATAAGAAAAAATAAAGCAACCTTGACACTCTAAATTTATGGATTACTTGTCCCAGGGCAAATAAAATGAAATATCTTACTTGTTATCAGAGAAATTGACAAGTTGGACAAGTATGGCATAGTATTTCCACAGCTCTTCTCAATGAATTAAAATACACCTTGACTAAGAACTACCAAGCTAATACTTGGCTGGTAAAATTAAAATATGCCTTGACTAAGAACTGCTTCAAGCTAATACTTGGCTGGTAAAAGTAAAATGGTTTTGACTAAGAACTGCTTCAAGCTAATGCTTGGCTGGTACAAAACTAAGCATAAAAATAAAACTCTTCTTCACCTAACTTAAAAAAAAGAGGCCTGGCATTTCCTTTGCATCATCTTGTAGTCTGACAAGAAATGACCTTTTTTTCATATTTCAAATGAAATGCCAGCCCAATCTTCAAGTAAAATAATCAATTGCCCTATGCAATCACCCGCAGCCAGCTTAAGAGGACTGGATACACTTGGTAGATTTTCTGCCATTTTGTACAAGGGAGACAAATTTTGTGCACACTGATCTCCTTCTGCAAAAGTGTCTACTTTAAAAGGAAAGAATTTGCTCCCCTTGGGGATTCTTCCTTTTAGAGTAGACACCTTCTCAGAATGGGGACATAACCAATTTGACAGAATTTCCTCCCTTGGAAGTGTACCAATTCCCCTTAAGGTTAAAACAACACATCAATCTGCTATTGAGGATTTTAATTACCGTATTTACCCAATTTCTTACCATATTTGTTAAAAAATTGGAACAAGTCCATGTTAATACTTACTGATGCATCTCAAAATTGCTGGATGAGTGGCAAACAGTGTTTAACTTGATGAAGGGCCACATTCTGGCATCTAGTCAGTCAAAAGTGTATGTTTAAGCCTGTCTGCCCAAATATTTAGGGTGAATATGGTATTTACAATTCTATGGTACAGTTCACTTCTTTTACATGGTGTTTTTATTGTAGAGATCTTCCCAAGAATCTGTGTATTCACACTGGTGGTAAGGTAGTAGATAGCAGCTATGTTCTTATGTGTTTTGAGCTAGGGGACGGAGGTGAGTGGGGTGGGGATGAGGTGAAGGACAGTCATTTTCATGTCAAAAATTTTCAAAAAAGAAACATTTTTTCAATTATGACTGACATCCCATTAACTTTTACCACTCTCTGGGCTTATTCAGTTGGCGAAAGCTAATACTTGTATTGATATAGTTTTCAGTATCTCCTCAGACTATGTTTCACTTTCCCTCCTTCTAACCCTTCCTATGAATTTCTGGTTTTTGTAGATATGATTCCAAAAGAAGACTTGGCTGTACCTAAATCCAGAAGACACTCACTTTTGGCTGTGTTATATCTGGCATGTTAGACGACTTCCTACCTTGATAGTCAAAGGTGTTCACCATACCTGTGACACCCTGAAAAAAGAATACCTTAATTAAAATACAGTGCAACCTCTCTCTACAATAGCCTCCTTTGAGAAGGTATGAAACAGCATAGCTGCAGATAAGGCACTTTTTTCCATCAAATATTGTTGATGTTTTTCTTATTTCTGCATGAAAACATATGTTGTGGGTACTCATTAGAAGTGCCTCGCCAAGGCACTTCTAATGAGCACCACAACATATGTTTTCATGCAGAAATAAGAAAAATATTTGGTTACCTCCTCCTAGGATCTGGAGTTACGGAACAGGCTGTTACAGGGGGAGGTGGCTGTTGTAGAGAGGTTCCATATATCACAAAATTGTTTGCCTCTTATCCACCAATTTTTAATGACATTAACAGCTAATTAACTAGACATGTGTCCAAGTGACACAAATGCCGTTGCCTTTGCTCTTTGCCCATATGGCAACAACATCTGGATGCATAAATTTTAACAATTTTTTCTAAACGCTCAATTTGATCAGTTATACTTATTGACCCCTAGGGCACAACCCAGGGGCAACTCTAGCACAGAGATGGTGGTTAAAGTCTAGGTAAGTAGCATACCAAATTTCAAGTTCCTAGTGTTACAGGTGCCCAAGTTATGACCTCCAAGAGAAATGCTGTCGTAAATGCTAATGTAAATTTGAATGTAAACTTAAACATTTGTTAGACTCTGGTTACAAACGGGACATATGCACATACATAGATAACATCAGGGATAAAGGCTATATGCTCCATTGCAGTCTTTGGGAGGTGGGGGCATAAAAACGGTCAAATATTGTAAGGAGTTAAGGTGTCCAATTTCTTAGGGAAAATACAGTATTCAGTTGATTACATGATGAAATGCTGGCTGAATGGCAAACAATGTAAACACTGACTAAAGTAAATTGCTTTTTTTTTTTTCAGTGATGTAGGTCAGAGGCTAAAATTTTGACCTATTTATGGTACATGATACATTGTTTTCATTAACTGTACCCATACAAAGAATATGGTCCCTTTAGACCATACAATATAGGGAAAAAGTTCAAGATGGATATACAGACAGACAGACAGTGATTTAGGCCAGGTGATACAGCCAGGAAAAAAACTTGATGGACAGATTGACAGACAGGTATACAGGCAGCGATTATAATAGGGATCCAATATTTCATGGACCAACATAATTTTCTTACTCTTGGTTGTGGGGCAGCATATCTGTTTGTGGAGACTGACGATAACTGTCTAGTTGTACGGGGAAATGATCCTGGTCCTTCGCCGATACCGGCGGTGTGTCTACAAAAAGAAATAAAAAAACAAATATAAATAAAATAAAATAATGATAAAGAATGGGTTCCAATAATGGAAGTATGATTGTTTTTTATTATGTTAACATAGCTCGAGATAAGAAAGGGTATCCACATAATATTTTTCTTATTTCTCCAAGAAAACATATGTTGTGGGTGCTCATTAGAAGCACCTCAACATATGTTTTCATGGAGGAATAAGAAAAATGTCAGTACTTTTGGTTGAAAATAGTGCCTTAGCTGGAGTTATGATGTTAACATATCTTTGTAGTATGTACATGTCTTAGCCAGGGCTCCAAACTACTTAAGTTTTTTAACTAAAAATATTGATATCTTTTTAATTTCTTCACAAAAATATGTTGTGAGTATTCATTAGATGGTCATTTTATATATAATCTATATATTTTTGTTTGGCTACAACATTTTTGAAGGTCCACCTTTAAGCCATCTTATATCCAAAACCATCTTATAATGATGAGCGGTCTTAAAAAAAAATAGGTTCCAGTGCATTTCCGATGCAGTCCTTTTTCATCTGTTAATTCTTTCTTTGTTTGATTGTTCTGATTTTGATGAAGGTTAATTCTTTCTTTCTTTGACTGTTCTGATTTTGATGAAGTGCTATTCTGTGCTGTCATTTAGCTTAACCCTTGCCATGCTGAATAAATTAAGATGCCCCCACCCACTTCTAATTTTCAGCCAGTCAGATTACTTGATCCAGGTCATATACTTAATGACAAACAGGGCAGATCTTCATTAAAAGCCAACTGATCTGGATCTACACTGCAAAGACAGGATATCAAGATTCAGCAGAACAAGAGTTAATTTCAATGATGGGCCTCTCCGGGAGATCTCCATATTTTTTTTTTCAATGATACCGAGTCTGCTACTTTTAATTTCTTTGGTGTTTTCCTTGCTTCTAAAGGAACCATCCTCTCAGAAAATACATATACCGTATTCGATCTAATTACCGCACATACCCCTATAAGCGCACAGTCAAGAAATTCCGTAGTCTTCAGATTACAGCCAGTGTACTTTTTTCTTTACTTCTGTATAAAGGCATATGTTGTGGGTACTCATTTGAATTGCATCGACTTGTCGATGCAATTCAAATGAGTTCTCACAATATATGCTTTTATAAAGAAAATCAGAAAAAAAATCGCATTATCATCATTAAATAAATCCTATTCTGATTTTTTGCAGTGTACCCTTAGTAGGTAGATATATATTTTACCACAACTGAGTGTTCCAAGTAATTTTGAAAAACATAAGTGCACAGTGTGGTAATTAGGTCGAATACGGTATATGCATTTAATGCTTTAAAAAGCATGCTTGGTAAAAACAAAATATTTTTTCCTATTTTCCTAGAAAATAGGTTTTGACATTTCAAGCAAATTGTTTCTTAAAAAGACAATTTGCATGAAATGTCAAAGTCTATTTTCTGGGAAAAAATATCATCCACAGAAAAATATCATCAATCTGTTGTCTGCTAAATTAGTCCATAGAGTACTAGTGGTAAAAGGTTAACCTTTAAAGCACCAGTCACAACTATTGTCGTCTGCTTTGTCATCTGCTTGTGATTTTAAGTCATTTTCGCAAACAGCGTGGACCCTGATCAGACTGCTCCTTTAGGAGCAGTCTGATCAGGGTCCACACTGTTTGCCTGTATGCAAAAATAAGTTTGAGCTTTTGTAAAAATTCTTTGGCACATCCTCCTACAAGAAACAAAGCTTCCTACAAAAAAAAATATCTATAACACTTCTACTTGAAACACATTTCATTGTCTCAGCAAGATACAGGTAAATAATTGGACTACAAAATATAAAAAAAATAAATAAAAAATTAACTGGGATCTATATCACAATGATGCAAGCAACTGGTTGGAATACAAAATATAACAAATTAGCAAATTTCTTGTGAGCTATATCATTTTTCATGAAAACATCTACATGTATTTCATCAACTCTTAAAGTGCCAAGCAAAATTGTAGCAGACGACATTCTATTTTTTTTTTTTTTTTTTTTTTCTATTACGTTTCAGAGGAACTAATACTTGGCATTTCATGTGAATTGCTAGTCAGACATGAAATGTCAAGCTATTAAGACAATTCACATGAAATTTCTGGCATCAGGAGGGATGGATTAATCTTTCTACCCCTCACACCCATGACAGATTCTTTTCTTGCATACCTTTCATTTCTGAACATGGATTTTTAATGATGCAGTCACTTCGACTGCTGATGTCTGCATTATTGTGATGTGTAGTGACATCATTAGGTTCAATGACATCAACCGTAATGATGGCATACGTGACATCCTATACAACCAGTCTGCATCAAACACATGAGAATTCTCGATTTTCATCTTACCCTGGGTAGTATAAGAATTTCTATCCCTGGGTAAAATCCAGGATTTCCTAGTCTGGTGTGCAAGAAAAATAGTGTACCAGTCCAAATTCCATGTTACAGTAAAGACAAGGTATCCTTAATATTTACAAGTCAAATACAATCTTCAAGCAACAAAATGTCCACTAAAGTACCATATTTACCCCAAGTTAACCACAACCTCTTTATAACACTATTGCTGTGATTCAAAGCAAAACCACGTAAGCTAAACAATTGTGTTGTATCAAAACAAAGATGTATAGATTATACAAAAAAATTACCATAAATGGTGTTGTATCAAAACAAAAATGAATTGATTATAACGAGCTTCAGCGACCTGCGATGCAGGTGGCACACCTTAAGCTCATACTATAGGTACCGTGAGTCTCTTACATACTATGCAGAAGAGTTTGCATGAGGCGGTTGACTGGTTTCCCATATCTACAGTGGAGTGTTTCAGCTTAATGTTGAACCCAAAAACCAAAGCTAATAAGGCCGGAGCCATTGGCCTGGTTTCCGAAAAATGATGATCAGATATGCTCCGCTGCAAACATGGAAAGCCAGTCAGCCGCCGCAAGCGATCTCAATGGCTGTAAAGAATCATACAGCCAATGAACTAGAAGGATACATTTTTACCTCATTGACACAGATGACTGCAAGACTGATCTGCATTTTAGCCGCCATTTTTAATCTGATATTTCTCTCACATTAAACAACATTTTCATGTATTTAAGGGTAAATACTGAAGTATTGCTGAAAAAAATGGATTACATTCCTACAGCACATGCATAGGGAAAAATTTATTGCTGACAACATGATAAAGGTAGGATATGCGGTGAATCAGCTGACTGGCGATCAGCTGATTGTTCGTACTTTAGCGACTTTCGTCTGTACACACATGCTGCACAATGACTTGCTTGTCAAATTGTGTCGTAGCTTGTGTTATTGATAAACATCATAAGCATCCATAAAGTTAATACCTATAAAACCGAGATACATTGTATAGCATAATTGATAGCAGTAATGACGCCGTGGAGAGTACTACATCCCACCCCCAAGCCCAAAAGCCAAGGCAGACCGATCAACACGGGCACACCAGTTGCATGCCATTTTGTAAATGCCTATCAAATTAGTGGTGTTTTTAGGACATGTTTCCATTGTATCCTGAAGGCATCAAATTTGGATATCATGGATGGCAGATTTTAGGTTTCAGACTGGGTAATATAGTTATATTTAATATCAAATCAACCTCTTTTCATTTGCCTCAATTTTTAAATATGTAAAAAAAAAAAAAAAAAAAAAAAAAAAGAAAATATAGTAGAGCGATGTTTCCTAGGAATTGATGCAAGCATAATATTCGATGTTGTGCACTTTGTCTCGGACCTGCTACTAATTTCAGAATTCATTAGACTTTCCTTATAACACTGCATCTAGAAGAAAGCCCCTTGACATGACAGGTGATTAGTTGTATTAAATGACACACAGCTTCTGACTTTTTTAGCATTATTTTTGTCAAGAAAGAAGAGATCCTGAAGTTGAATGACAGGTTTCTCAAATAAGTGAGCAATATTTGGGTTCATTTCCTTTCTTGTGGTCATTGTTTGACATGTGAAAATGATTCTGATGGGTTTATGTAACACATGAAATGGATATTTACATCCAATCAATGATGTAAAGTGTTGGTTTTGACAACCAATTGTCAACTTTAAAATGTTGCAAAATGTTAAAAGTCTAACCAATTCTGAAATTAGTAGTATTTAAACAGGTTTTTTCTGGTCCGCGACTTTGCATACCTGGTGAAGGAAAGAAAATGAAAAAAAAAAATGCACAAAATGCTTAAGCTCATTTCATAGATAACACCTATTTATTTCATATTATTGAACAAGAACACTGCACAGTGAGGCAATATATGCCTGTTTACCATATTACAAAGGTACCCCATTTTCAAAGCTGGACAAAGGCATAAAATATGTGGACTTTTACAAATACATGTACACTTGTTATGTTGCCATTGTTACGAGTTATGGTGTGAAGAAGAATGGTCGGAAAAAATTAGTCAAAGGGAAGTGTCTCAAAAACTGAGAAAGGAAGAGCTGTCTTTTTTGTAGGTGACAGATTCTTAACCTCACACATTGCTATAAAGTTTCATCAAGATATTCAATGTGGTTACCTAGTTATGGCACACAGATAGATAGTGTGGTAAAAACTAATCAAAGGGAAGTAACTCAGAAACTAAGAAAGAAAGAACAATCTTTTTTATATGCCACACACAGTCTTGACCTCATACACATTGCTATAAAGTTTCATCAAGATATTTTATATGGTTTCCTAGTTATGGCACTCATAAGGACAGTGTGGGAAAAAAAACTAATCAAAGGGAAGTAAGTTGGAAACAAAGAAAGGGAGACCAATCTTTTTTGTACGCGACACACAGTCTTAGCCTCATACACCTTGCTATAAAGTTTCATCAGATATTCCATATGGTTACCTACATATGGTACCCACAAAGTCGGTCCAAAATTTCATCAAAGGGAATTAACTCAGATATTTAGAAAGGGACAGCAATTTTTTTTGTACGCAACACACTCTCTTAACCTCATACATATTGCTATAAAGTTTCAGCAAGATATTCTATATGGTAAACTACTAATGATACGCATTAGGTCAGTGAAATATTTAATCAAAGGGAAGTAACTCAGAAAGTAAGAAAGGGAGAGCCATCTTTTTTGCATGTGACACGTCATCTTGACCTCCTATACATTGCTCTAAAGTTTCATCAAGATTTCATATGCTTACCGAGTTATGGTGTGCACAAGGACAGTCATAAAAAAACTAATTAAAGGGGGAAGTAACTAAGAAAGGGAGAGTAATCATTTTTGTACTCGACACACAGTCTTAACCTCATACACATTGCTATAAAGTTTCATCAAGATATTCTGTAGTTACCTACTTATGGTACCCACAAGGTCAGTCAGAAATTCCATCAAAGGGAAGTTACTCAGAAACTGAGATAGGAAGAGCAATCTTTTTTTCAGAAATTTCATCAAAGGGAAGTAACTCAGAAAGAGAAAGGAAGAGCAATCTTTTTTGTATGCAACACTTCCTCTTAACCTCGTAAGTATAGCTATAATGATCCATCAAGATATTCTATATGGTAACCTACTTATGGTAGGCACAAGGTCAGTCAAACTTTAATCAAAGGAAAGTCACTCAGAAAGGAAGAGCGATCTTTTTTGTGGTTACGACACTCCCTCTTAATCTCATAAGTATTGCTTTAAAGATCCATCAAGAAATTCCATACGGTAACCTACTTATGGTAGGCACAAGGTCAGTCAAAAATTTAACCAAAGGAAAGTAACTCATAAAGTAAGAAAGGGAGAGCAGTCATTTTTGCATGCGACATGCTGTCTTGACCTCATACACATCGCTATAAAGTTTCATCAAGATATGGTTACCTAGTTATGGCATGCATAAGGATAGTGTGAAAAAAAAAAGCTCATCAAAGGGCAATAGGAAGTAATTCAGAAACTAAAAAATGGAGAGCAACTTTTTTTATGTATGTGAAACACAATCTTAACCTCATACACATTGCTAAAAAGTTTAATTGAGATATTCCATACAGTTACCTACTTATGGTATGCACAAAATCAGTCTAAAATTCATCAAAGGGAAGTAACTCAGAAATGAAGAAAGGGTGAGCAATCTTTTTTTGTAAGCATCACACTGCCTTAACATCATACACATTGCTATAAAGTTTTATCAAGATAGTCCATAGTCCATATTGTTACCTATTTATGGCATGCACAAGGTTAGTCTAAAATTTCATCAAAGGGGGTAACTCAGAATCTGAGAAAGGGAGAGCAATCGTTTTTGTATGCAACACACTGCCTTAACCTCATGCTTACTGCTATAAAGTATCATCAAGATATTCCATATGGTTACATAGATATGGCAAGCACAAGGATAGTATGGAAAAAAAATCTAATCAAAGGGCAATAACTCAGAAAGTAAGAGAGAGCAACCATTTTTGCACGTGACAGGTCATCTTGACCTCATACACATTGCTATAAAGTTTCATTCAGATATTCCATATGGTTACCGAGTTAGGATGAGCACAAGACTAGTCTGTAAAAAAAACTAATCCAAGGGCAGTAACTCAGAAAATAAGAAAGGGAGAGCAACCATTTTGTATGGGACATGCTAAAACTGAGGCTCCCATTTTCTATCTGTAATGTGTTCTTTGTTTCCAAAAGCAATCTTTTTGACTTTTATTTGACCTCATACACATTCCTATGAAGTTTCGTCAAAATATTCCTTATGTTTACCTATTTATTGCACGCACAATGATAGTCTGTAAAAAACTGATCAAAGGGCAGTAACTCAAAAACTATGACAGGGAGAGCAACTATATTTGTACGCGACAAGTTGTCTTGACCTCATACACTATATAGGTTCATCAAAATATTCCTTACGGTTACCTATTTATGGCAAGCATGAGACTTGTTTATGATGAACAGACAGATAGCCTGATATTGCCATAACACAATATGTCCATTTTTTCAAAACGGACGTATAAAAATGACCATTAATGGTCATTTTCTATATAATCTATCCATTTTTGTTTGGATACAACAAACACTTTTGGGGTCAACCTTTAAATCTTATATCCAAAACCATAAAAAATGAGCTGTCTTACAAAGAGGTTACAGTGTATCTGGAGCGACAGGCCTGAACAAACACTTTAGACCCAGATCAGATGCCCCTGAATGCAGAACCTGATCAGTGCCTATAATATTTGACACTCATCCAGCAGTTTTAACCATATCAACAGGTGGCAGTGCTGTGGAAATACCATGCCCGACTTGTCCAACTTGTCCCATTTCTCTGAGGACAAGTAAGAAATGTCAATTTACATGGGACAAGGATTTCATAGCTCTAGCTAAGAAAAGTGTTCAGATTATGAGATACATATGTATATATTTTTCTTATTTCTCATGAAGAAAATTTAAACATATGTTATGGGTACAACTTAAAAGCACCTCACTGAGGCATTTCTAATGAGTACCCACAACATTTGCTTTCTTCACGGAATAAGAAAACTGTCAATTTGCATGTGATAAATCTTGGTTGGACAAGTGGATTTTGATGATTTACTTGTCCATAGACAAGTAATAAAATTTGATAATTCCACAACCCTGAAAGGTAGTAAACTGGAGTTATTCAAATTTTTGAACACAGGCACTTGATTGAATAGTTGTATATCTCTCTTCATATCATAAAATGTCATCTGATCAACAGTTACTATTTTTCTCCAAAATTTCAAGCTGATTCATTCTAAAATAACAAAGTTATAAAAAATTTTACTCCCAAAGTAAACACATACATAAGCATGTTTATGATTACTTTGAGAGTAAACTGTCCTCCACAACTGTGTTTAAGTTACAAGTGTGTATACATTTACTTTGGTAGTAAAATTTTTTATAACTTTGTTACTTAATTCATAACAGACCTACTAGAAATTTCGCAGAGGTAGGTATCAGTTTACATTGTGTGATATGAAGAAAAATTCACAAATAACCCATCAAGTGCCTGTGTTTCAGAAGTATGGTAAGGAGTGTCAAAATATTCAGGGTAAATATAGTATATCTTTTCCACATCAATCAAAACATACATGTAGCTTTATCATGGCATCACTGGGCAACTGCAAAAACTTAAGCATTTAGGCCAAAAGAAAATGGTCAGATTCTCACTCAGGCACTTTTTGAATTTTATTTTTCCAGTTGGGCAAATTAAAATGGTGGACTTTTACAGAAAGTTATTGAAATGCAAGTTTCCAGTCTGAAATAACATAAACAGATCATAATTTACCAAGTCTCTTCGCAAGTAAGAAAAGCTACCATGCATTTGTGGTCTGAATCACAATTTGGTTAAAAATAATTCTCAGATAAGCAAGAAAACTCCAGTGTCATGTATTTTCGTGGGCTGAAAAAAAAAAAATTCCTATTGAACAAAAGTGTAACTATATGCAGGACCCTTTGGACAGATGCGGCAGTGCCTGAGAATCAAACTAATTTTTATTTGGCCTTAATAGCATTGTTCAAGTTATTAGCACACACTCTGTACCTGGATAAGATTAAAGAAGCTACAGAATAAAAATATAAAGCAACACCGGTTATATTTGGGTTATAATGCGACAGAACCAATGAGTCACGCCATGAACAAAGGATCTATGCAATGAAAAAACGAGCCCAACCAGATAAAAATATCCACAGGTCCTGACAAGGTACTTTCTTTTTTTTTTTTTTTTTTTTTTTTAACTCTTAGCACTCTGGGTAAAATTTTCAGCCGACGACAATTTGAAATATTTTTCTTATTTTTCCCAGAAAACAGGATATGACATTTCATGCAAATTGTCTCCTAAGGAGACAATTTTCATGAAATGTCAAATCCTGTTTTTTGTGAAAAATCAGAAAAAATATCATCAATTTGTCGTCTGCTGAAAATGCCTAGAGAGTGGTGAAGGTTAAATTCAATATATTAGAAGAACTGTTTTATGCACTCAAGCTAACAAATGTCTGGGATCACACCAGGCTCATCTTGTCAAGTATATCGCCCAGATTCATAACAATATACAAGTTCTAACTTTACTAGAAGTTCTCTTACATTTTCCGTGCAAGATAATACATTATAGAAGGCCTGGGACCAGTTGTTCAAAGCTAACGACGTCGTTAGTTAACGATTCGTTAAAATTTAAATCGAGTGATACGCAAATATGCTGAAATTTTTTGCTGAAAAAATGTGAGTAGCTTTTGCAGTGCAAAAGCTACTCACATTTTTTCAGCAAAAAATATCAGAATATTGTATATTGAATCCACTAAAACAGTTAACGAAATGACCCTTAACGAGCTCGTTAAGCTAACGACGCTTTGAACAACTGGGCCCTGCATAATAAATACATATTTTACATACAGATGTACGGTAAATCCCCTAATATTTCAAACTGCTGACAAAAATGGCATATGCAAAAAGTGCAGACCAAGATCAGACTGCTTCTAGAGGAATGATCTGATCAGGGTCTACAGTTTGCCATTTCTACAAAGAAAGAACTGCATTACAAAGCAAAATTTAGACCAAAAAAGTATGGAATAAAATGTTGGAAATTTTAAGACATTTACCTTATAATATATTCTGCATAACAAACACAGCAACTACTAACATTTCTATGGCTTTACTTTCTAGTTTATTATGAGCATAAGAATTTAACGCTTAGCACACCGGATAAAATTTTCAGCTGACAACATTTTTAAATATTTTCTATTTTTTCCAGAAAACAGTATTTAATATTTTATGCAAATTGTCTTTCATGCAAACCAAAAGGTCAAATCCTGTTTTCTGGGAAAAATAAGAAAAATATTTCAAACTATCATCTGCTGAATTAGCCCAGAGAGTGGTAAAGGTTATAAAGCAAAAAGCAGTATCATTTTCCTGTCCAAAAATGAAAAAAACATTGAAATCACATCAATTGAAAACTTCTGTAACATAAAAAGCCCCAGTCCCCATTAAATGAGCTTAGGCAGTAACAGAAGAGTTTCAAACTTGAAGTAAAAAAAAGAATGTCTCTGGGCAAATGCACAGACATTCTTCAGGTACAATGATACACGGACCCAAAATGGATTACTATGTACCTCTCAACTGCAAGTGACACTGACAAAAAAATCTTCATTTTGTATTTTCTGATAAATATGCGAACTTCAGTTTGAACCAAGCTTTAAGGTGAATGGGTACATATCAAATTGAGAGCACTCTCAAGAGACTGTTTTTGCCTCTTGTTTTTTAAAGGGAGATCACTCCTGCAAAAATGACTACCTTCTCAAAGGGGCTACTTTTGAAGGGAAGAAAACCGCAAAAATGACTACCTTCTCAAAAGGGCTACTTTTGAAGGGAAGCCTGATTTGAGAAGGGAATTAAACACTTCTGATCAGTGAACTTTACGGAAGTGTAACCCCTCACCATAAGGGAACTGGATTCACTTGGTAGATTTTCAGCCATTTTGTACAAGGGAGATAACTTTTTATTTGATTTCCTGCACAACAAATTCCATCTGAAAAGGGGTCTACTCTAAAAGGAAAGAATTTTCTCCAAAGGGGAGCAAATTCTTTCCTTTTAGAGTAGACCCCTTTCAGATGGGATATGAAATCAATTTTGGAAGAGTTGTCTCCCCAGAAACATGTATCCATTCACCTTAAGCACACAGAAAAATACATGAAAAACATGAGAAGAAACATAAGGCGCTGGAACCAGTCACAGAAATTACCTTGGTGATAAAGTAACGGCATTTCCTTCTACTCCGACACCACCGATAAAACTAAAGTCCACTGTGCAACAAACAATAAACTGATACTACAGTAAAAATGGGCTGTACTCAATGGAATTGTATCTTATGACATATGCAAACAGCCAAGATCAGCAAAGGCCTTGGCCTGACTACACATTTAGCAGTACTGCACAGGTACTTGGTTACTGCACAGATCCTTGGTAACTGTAGCAACAATAATTCAACTTTACAGACCCACATAAAAAATGAATTCCGCCCTTACTGTTTACATGATGTCAAAGAGACATTTTTCACAACCACGCACAATGTTGAAGGAGACATTTTCACAACCCTACACAAAGTCAGAGGAGACGGTTTTCATGATTCTGCAAATTGTCAGATGAGACATTTACATGACCCTGTACAGATGAGATATTTTCACAATCCTGTACATTATCAGATAAAATGATTTCAAACCCTGTACATTGTCAGATAAGACATTTTCACTTACCTGTACACTGACAGATGAAACATTTTCAAAACCCTGTACATTGTCAGATGAGACATTTTCAGGACCCTGTACATTGTCAGATGAGACATTCACATGACCTTGTACATTATCAGATGAGACATTTTCAAAATCCTGTACACTGTCAGATGAGATATTTTCATGACCCTGTACATTGTCAGATGAGACATCTTCTCAACCCTGTATATTGTCAGATGAGACATTGTCATAATCCTGTACACTGTCAAATGAGACATTTTCATAATCCTGTACATTGTCAGATGAGACATTTTCATAATCCTGTACATTGTCAGATGAGACATTGTCATAATCCTGTACATTGTCAGATGAGACATTTTCATAATCCTGTACACTGTCAGATGAGACATTGTCAATTCCTTGTACATTGTCAGATGAGACATTTTCATGACCCTGTACATTATCAGATGAGACATTTTCTCAGCTCTGTACATTGGCAGATGAGACATTTTCAAAATCATGTACATTGTCAGATAAGACACTGTCAATTCTCTGTACATTGTCAGATGAGAGTTTCATGACCCTGTTCATTATGTCAGATGAGACATTTTCAAAACCCTGTACACTGTCAGATGTTTTTCTTTCAAAACCCTGTACATTGTCAGATGAGACATTTTCACAACCAGGTATATTGTCAGATGAGACATTTTCAAAACCCTGTATATTATCAGATATTTTCACAACCCTGTATACGCACTGTCAGATGATAAATTTTTAAAACCATGTACACTGTCAGATGAAACATTTTCACAACCCTGTACACTGACAGTTTCACAACTCTGTACATTGTCAGATGACACATTTTCCCAGCCTTGTACATTGTCAGATGAGACATTTTAATGACCTGATACATTATCATATGAGCAATTTTCAAAGCCCCGCACATTGTCAGATGAGACATTTTATGACCCTGTACATTGTCAGATGAGACCTCATTCATGACCCAGACAAATTATAAATTCCTGTTTTTTTGTTTTTTCTTTCTTTCTTTCATGTAGTTTTTTTTTTCTCAGTGTCCAGAATACTGAGGTTGGAATTCATGCATCAAATAGGTTTTGCATGCAGTGCCAACATCTTTTAGAATATAAAAAGAGGCTGTTTTAACTCTTAAGGAGAATAGGCACAAATAAAGCTGACATGGAAATATTTATCTCCCTTCTCATTTGGGCTACTCTGACAGGGAGAAATTTGCTCAAATTCTTTCCTTTAAGAGAAGTTCCATTTTGGCAATGTGTAAGTAGCTGCAGAGATTACTCTATTTTTTAGAGAAAATAAGGCTTGACATTTCATGGCAATCATCTGCCTAGCAGATGATTTACATGAAATGTCTAGCTTTATTTTCTCTGTATTAATAACACAATTCATAAAAAGTTTATGTTACTTAAATTTCTTTAGTCTTGTCCCAATGATCGATTATAACTGATGATCAGTCACTTTTGCTTCTTATGAATGATGATTGGAAAATATTTTCAGTCGACTAATCAGAAAATTCTATTTTTAGGAAATATTTGTTTCTCATTTTTTTTTATTTTAATAGACAAGCAGTAAAAAATGAAATACTAGGTTCTTTGTTTTTAAACTTGTGGTGAATACAGTGGACAAATTTGATAAAAAATACCCTGAAATAAGCATAGCTCCAGATGAGGCACTTTTCTCAGCATAAAAAGTACTGCTATTTTTCTTATTTCTTTCTCATGGAGAAATGAGAAAACTATTACCGTATTTGACCTAATTACCGCACATACCTCTATAAGTGCACAGTCAAGCAATTCTGCAGTCTTCAAATTACAGCCAGTGTACTTTTTGTCTACTTCTTTATAAAGGCATATGTTGTGGGTACCCAACTGAATTGCATCGACTTGTCGATGCAATTCAAATGAGTACCCACAACATATGTTTTAATAAAGAAAATCAGAAAAAAAATCCCATAAACAGCACCAAATAAGGCCTTTTGTTTAAGATATTTGTTTTAAGGATATTCTTAGTAGGTAGAATCACATTTTATCACAAGTTTTCCTAGTAATTTTGAAAAACCTAAGGGCACAGTGTGGTAATTAGGTTGAATATGGTATGTAGATATCTTATCTGGAACTATGAATGAGAACCTGGAAGAGGGCTAAAATAAGAATGAATATACAGTGGAACCTCCACTAACGGTCACCTCCGATGAGCGGTCACCTCCCATTAACGGCCATTTTCATTCCCCCCGAGGTGTTTTCCTATATATTTTACCTCTGATAAACGGTCACCTCCCTCCTCCGGTCAGCGGCCATAATAATTTATGATTTTGGGGCCAAAATCCCTCCGTTAAACGGTCAAATTGACAGCGAGTCGGAAAACCGGCGGCACAGAAATCGAAAGTAGGAATACAAAAGTTCATGGAAGTCGCATACCGCATCAAAAAAAAAAAAAAAAAAAAAAAAAAAAGAGAGAAATACATTTTTAATTATCGACAAGAAATACGATAATAAGTTAATTATTTTGATGTGTACCTTTAAAAAAGAAAAAAAAAATGTAATAGAAAATAATTCGTTTGTTGCACAGTTTTAATTTCTTTTTTTCAAGCACCACGCGACATTGACGTTCAAAGGTCAGCGCGTGACCAACCGGAACCGCATGGCTTGTGTTTATCGAACAATTTCTGAAGACCGACTAATTGATTAAAGGACTATTGACCGTTGATGTTTACGCCTATATTGATGATTGACCGTTGATGTTTACGCCTACAGGTAATTGCGACGGTCAAATCGCTGAATGCGAATTGCTCAAAATGATTATTGACACGTGTGTTTTTCCGGTAAATAAACAACTCTACTTTCAGTTTCACTAATCCTTTTCGGTTGACTCTCTCGTAAACATGTCTTCAAAAACCCATAAAGTGCTGACTCTAGATGAACGTATTAAAGAAATTAAGCTCAGAAGCTCCAGAATAGTCACGGAAGAGTTTAGTGTGGGTCCTACATAATTCCAAGAAACGCTGAAATATTACAAACAGTGAAGACCCAGATCAGACGCTGCGTTCTGTGGAGTCCGATCTGGATCTACACTGTTTGCAATGACATATCTATCCCAATACTTAGTGTTATTATGGTATAGTAATTAGCATTGCTGCTGAATACTTCTTGAGCAAACTGATTTTATCCTAAAAATTGATCAGAATAAACAATATATAATTGTTATTTTGGGCAGTTAGGCATGTTACAGACAATAAATAAATATAGATACCGTTATGCTAAAAGAAGTATCATAATCATAGTGTGAATTTCACTAACAGCCCACCATTTCGGTTACATTGTCGCAACATTGCTGGTGAATGAGTACCTCTGCTAAGCAGCCACCTCCCTTAAGCAGCCAAAATTTACCATTCCCCTGGGTGGCTGCTTAACAGAGGTTCCACTGTATTTGCTAAAAGTTGAGTGTTAGTTGATAATCAGTCAGTTTTACAAAACAGAAAATCGACTGAAATTCAGGCCGATTTCCAACATTAATTTTCTTACAAATCTAGTTATGGCAAGTAAACATACATATAGTATTAATAATAAAAAACATTCTTGAACTTAATGATTATAAAATGTTCATGAACTGAATGATTAGTAAGCATGGTAATAACAGATATATGTGGCGCATCAAGCGCACAAGTGCCTTCGAGCATGCGCAAAATGCGCAGATTTATGTCATCTTGCACATTCAGAAAGACTTGTCCAGGCATCTGCTCTCTATTGGAACATTCTATAGCATCCAATGATTCTCTTAGCAGACAACAAAGGCACTTGTGAGACTGCGTGCATGGGCAGGCTGATCTGGGCCTTTGTTGTCCGCATATACCCAAAGGAACATTTTTACATGACAGGGACCATATATACTTCTCAAAGATTTAAAAAAATAAATAAATAAAAGATACGCATATAAAACAGGGCTCTAGAAAACTGGAAAATAGCCGGTCTGAATCGAAAATAAGAATCCCAGACCGGTGTTTTAAACGCCCAAAAACGCTAATAATTCGGTCCAATATTTAGGGCATTTTCGCTGATTTGGTCCAATATTTAGGATATTCTCAAATTCTTAACTTACATAACTCAAGTATCAATCTATTAATAGCTCATGGTTAATCTAATAATCACCAGGTATTGGCAGGTAAGTTGTGTAAACAATGTCAGAAAAAAAAATTACCTGAGATCTCGCCGTTCATCGTGTTGTCTCTATTGTAAAGTACGAATTTTCCTTCAGTTTTTGCTGTTCAGTTTTATTGCAATGGCACAACAGAGCATCATATTGATGTTCAGAAAGTCAAACGACCGGCTTGGCAACCCGGTCCAAGACAAAAACTGGCTACGGTGGTCAGAAAGTCGGAATTCAGTCCCGCTTCAATCCTGCAAATTATATTATCTGGCTATATCCAGTTGTCTCAGTTGTCTCCCCTGTCCACCCGTCAATCAAGTAAGGTGTTTTCAATCATGTCTGGTGTGCCGGGGAACAATTTCTTATCTTGTATTTGCTTTTATATGCGTAGATAAACGTCATATAAAGGTTTGAAATCAAGTACCCAAGTATACACAGCAATGTACAGACAAAGGAATTATTATTAAAAAGGATTTATAGGACTTTGCCAATTGTCATTAGTTTTCATGACAGGTGATATTATATTTTCACTTTGGAAATTGGCTTGTTGATGATGTCATCGTCATCGGCTGGAACAATTCAGACTTCAAAATTTCTAGAGCCCTGATATAAAAGCACCACAAAACCATGTCTAACACCCACCACTGGTATGCATTGAAATGGTAAGTATAAGTAAGCAATGCTTACAGGCTATGGTCTGTAAATAATTTATTTTCTGTAAGTCAGTGTATCACAATGGGTAAATGCTCAATTACATTCCCACCTAAAAATTAATAAGCAATGATCCTTGAAACAGTATAGACAAAACAGAATGATTCTATCTGATTCCCACGTACAATAAAGTCTAATTATGCACTATTCTAACTTTGTAATGGTGGCGTTATCGCAAATCTCCCAAAAGAGACCAAACTGTAATTTCGGTTTGATCACTTCTGGGAGACCTGAGATATTTTTGTTAGTTCATCTACTAAAAAAGCTTAAATTTTGTACTGATAAGCTTCCATAGTGTCAGGCTGAATAGCATCATTATATTTTGGCTAACTATTTACAGGATCTTTAATTTTCAGTTTTTTAGAATGAAATGGAATTGTTTTATTCGTTAAAATTTTAATCGAGTGATACTCAAATATGCTGAAATTTTTTGCTGAAAAAATGTGAGTAGCTTTTGCAGTGCAAAAGCTACTCACATTTTTTCAGCAAAAAATATCAGAATATTGTGTATTGAATCTGCTATAACAGTTAACGAAATGACCCTTAACGAGCTCGTTAAGCTAACGACGCTTTGAACAACTGGGCCCTGGATGACAGAAATTCTAGCTACTGCATGGGAACCAAGTTTCAATGTTTATTAGGGGCCATACCTCAGGTCAGAATGCCATTTTTGAAATGAATATGTATTAAAGCTATTGTATGAAGTTCATATGATTGTGATAAAAGAAAATCAAGTTATAACAAGGAAACCACATTTTAATGTTTATTGGGGACCAGAACTTATGCAAGAATAACAGAGTATTAATGCCTTTTATGAATGAATCCATATTTATTCATCAAACCACCATATAAATTTCATTTGAATTACCTGAAGTTATGGTTTCTGAAGTAATTATGGCATAAAAACCACTTTCTAACATTTATTAAGGTCCATAACTCTTGAAATAAGTATCAAAACCAGCCCATTATAAAATAATTCATATGAGATCTTTCCAATAACAAATGCTCATATAAAATTTCCATGAAATCCATGGAACACAACTTAAGTTATTAACCCTGGTCCTACTGGTCCTGGATATGCCCTGCCTTAACAAACAGTGTAGATCAAAATCAGTTGGCTTCTTTGATCTGGATCTACACTGTTTGTCATTAAGCATGTGAATTTGTATCAACAATCTAGATCAAGTAATCTGACTGGCTGAAAACTAGAAGTGGGTGTGGCATCTTTATTCAGCATGGCAAGGGTTAATATGGACATATGGATGGGTGCATGGATAGATGGACACATAGACATTCAATATACAAAATGCTTAACTATGCTGAATAAATAAAGATGTCATGCCCACTCCTAATTTTTAGCAAATAGATTACTTGATCCAGGTTGTTGATACAAATTCATATACTTAATGACAAACAGTGCAGATCCAGATCAGCCAGCTTCTTCAGAAGCCAACATATGTGGATCTACCCTGTTTGCAAAGGCAAGGCATACCCGGATTCAGCAGACTAGGGTTTAATACTCTAAGATCCAAAGTTAAATAAAAATTAAAATAATAAATAAACAAAAGGTATGTATTACTTAGTTTGAAAATGAACAACTTTAGTACTGCTGTTTGCATTCAGTAATCCTGAAATCATTTACCTGGATATAAGATTTTTCTTGAAAATCAAAATAAACAAAAAAAAAAAAAAAAAAAAAAAAACATTGACAACAACAGTTAATTGGACAAGAGGAAAGTTTACCATTTCTGTCTTAAACCTTGTCTTTTACATATTTTTATTATTATTATTGTTTGAAAGATCCATGACGACAGATGATTGCCTGTTGTAAACTGTTAAGATCATCCACTTTGTGAAATCTATATGTCACCGGGTATAGGTATATGATACACTTGTACTGCCTTGCGGTACAAGCCGGCTTTTATAGCGACGTGGTAGAGTGTAGGACTTTGAGTCCAGCGGACCGGGTTCGATCCCCGGTCGGGGAAAAATGTTATTTCCATTTTTTCACCTGTTACATTTGGCGCCCAACGTAAATAACCCACATATGTGCATAAAACTCCTTGAGTCTCATTTCACGTGATTCTCGGACTCCTAGAAATTCAGGGACGAATTTCAATTTGGAGGGGGAGAATGTCACCAGGTATAGGTATATGATACACTTGTACTGCCTTGCGGTACAAGCCGGCTTTTATAGCGACGCGGTAGAGGGTAGGACTTTGAGTCCAGCGGACCGGGTTCGATCCCCGGTCGGGGAAAAATGTTATTTCCATTTTTTCACCTGTTACATATAACCTCTTTGTACACAGATTTGTCTTTGCATGGATATACATGAAATCACAAGAAAATTTCTTCGTAACTGAAGGAAACCCCACCCATTCACCCCACTCAAATAAAAACGTGAAACGATAATACCTTGCCATTAACATGTCGTGGGCAGATAACTGTCATAAATTAAAGAAATTTGCCAATTAAAAATCCCAAATCAGATCTCCACAATATCAATGCATAAACCAAGTTTGGTGAAAATCCATTGACATTTACTCAAGTTATCGTGCAGAAACAAAAATATGGACATGTCCTGGACAGATAACTGTGTCAAAAATTGATGAAATTTGCCCATCAGTAGCCCCAAAACAAATCTCCCCAATATCCATGGGCATACCAAGTTTGGTGAAAATCCATTGAAATTTACCTGTTATCGTCCAGAAATGAAAATATGGACAAACGGACAGACTGACAGACATACAGATAACCAACATGATACCATCATACCCTGCCACTATCGTGTGGCAGGGTATAAAAACAGATAAATAAATAAACAAAATAAAACTAAAAAAAAGAAAATATATATACATATATATAAATAATAATAAAAATAAATAAACATTTTTTTCAAGTGAATTTACAAAAATCATGGAATAATTTCTGGATCAAAATTTTGATTATCTTCTTTATTACATACATGTATGAGTAGAAAAACACAAATTTCTGTCTCTGTCCTTTCATATACACATGTATCATTGATACAAACCTGTATCTTTGCTGTCTGTACACAGCATTATGCGGAAATGTTGTCTGCTGCCCCCAATACATATAGAGCAGAAAGTGACATTAGTACCATTTCCCACTTTCAGATGAATGGATACCAACAAAATGGGAGCACTATACCATATATATCCTAAAATTTCGAACATTTTATTCAATACATTTTTTTACTTAAATTTTGCTTTGTATGCAGTTGTTTCTGAACTTTTGCTATGCTGAATGAATTAAGATGCCATGCCCACTTCTAATTTTCAGCCAATCAGATCACTTGATACAGGCTGTTGATAAAATTCCCATACCTAATGACAAACAATGCAGATCTAGATCATCTGGGCCCAGTTGTTCAAAGCTAACAAAGTCGTTAGTTAACGATTCGTTAAAATTTAAATCGTGTGATACGCAAATATGCTGAAATTTTTTGCTGAAAAAATGTGAAAGCTACTGACATTTTTTCAGCAAAAAATATCAGAATATTGTATATTGAATCTGCTAAAACAG